>JACXGJ010003149.1:36787-57059 GCA_016801105.1 Esox niger | reverse complement strand
CACACACACACACACACACACACACACACACACACACACACACACACACACACACACACACACAGCTATAAAGCCAAGGGCTCACTCACACGTCAAGCTGTGCACTGATTTGGTTGGTGTACATTTTGTGAGGTGCCGCTGATGGGGAACAGTCCAACAGGCCTGACACAATGGCCATTAGCAACGCTCAAGCTGTGGGCCAAATCTTTCACATACAGAGATGGGTTAACACGGAGGAAGACAGAGGGAACTCGGCCTGCTCGCTCTCCAGATGAAGCTTTCAATTCATCCTCCACATTAACATGAGGCAGGGCCTTCGCTGTTTGCTGTGGAAAACCGCATTCACTGGCAGTACCCGGCCCCTCCCTTCAGTCCCCATGAAGCCTCTCCACCTTCAAACACCCGATGGGCGTCATCCTCTGATCTCCTCGGGACTACGCACCTGACGGCCTAGACAACGTTGTGATCCACGCTGGGGACTGTGAGGAGCCCAAGTAGTGCTTCCTGCGTATGTTTGATGGTCATCTCATCAGCCAGGGTCCGCCCTCACCCCAGACCAAGTGAAGATGTAAAAAACATCCTCGGCGTACCAACACTTAAAGACGGCATTAACCATGGAGCCTGTCTTGTGCGCACAACAGACTTCCGCCGGCCATTCATAATGCAGACAGCATCCGCCGAAACCAGGTTCAGCCCGTTGGTCCTTGGCCCTCCAGGACTACTCCTTATCAATCCAGTCGGGGACGAGGGTTCGTAGCGCGACAATGCGGACGGCCTCTCCTGGGTATTCATCCGGGACCACACCTCAGGACCACACCTCTCTCTCCCGTTTGGGAGCTCATCATGTAGGGGGAGGAGAGTGTGGCTTTGCATTTCTGGTCGAGAGGCAGCTAGTAAGGCACGCATCGGCCTTTCATCCACGATGATGGGGTTTGGGTACAGGGGGCGGAGAGAATAAGAAAGAACGAGTGTTCTGCTTTGCTGTGCTTTCTGTCTCTACCCACCTCACCCCTCGGCCGACCGCCGACACGGACGCCAACCTCAACCCTCGGCCGACCACCGACGCCAACCTCACCCCTCGGCAGACCGCTGACACGGACGCCAACCTCAACCCTCGGCCGACCACCGACGCCAACCTCACCCCTCGGCAGACCGCCGACACGGGCGCCAACATCACCCCTCGGCCGCCCGCCGACACGGACGCCAACCTCACCCCTCGGCCGCCCGCTGACACGGACGCCAACCTCACCCTTCGGCAGACCGCCGACACGGACGCCAACCTCACCCCTCGGCACCCCCTAGTACCCGTTCTTGGATCGCTTCTTGTTTTGTTGTGTTTCGTACACGTTGCTTTGAGTTTTCCATTGATAAATCGCCCACGGATTCACACTCTGTCTCTCTGTCTCGCTACTATGCTGTGCCCCCGTTACAGTGTAAAGTGCCTCATATGAAGGAGCCGTGACTAATACCTGGATGAAATTCTGCTGTATTTTTCTGCCAAGCCTGTAACTCTTTAAAATGATATGCTGTCACAATATCCCACACAAGATGGACAAGAGGACATATTTGCTGCCCTGTTCAGGAGGAACTGGACCATAACTGGCTGAGTATAACCTCAGGTCTTGGATAGTTCAAAATTAAAGGAACACATGGTCATCTTGTGTCCAAAAAGGAACAAGGAGTTTTAAGCAAAGTCCTAAAAGCTAATAAAAAGAAAGAAGGGGGTAGGGGTATAACGTTTCAATATGAAGTCACGTCTCAAATCTTTAACTAAATCATAGCGATATAGTAAATAGATAGGAAAGGAATGTAAAACTGCCTGAGGTCTTAATGCACCTCCACAGTGCAGTGTATTTGGAACAACAAGCTCTCTTCTCTTATCCTCCTTTCTGGTCATTTAACTCAATTAAAGATGAAAGGCTTTTTAAGGACAAGCAGGTTGAACCTGAAAGTCCCACCCCTCCCACAATGCAACAGAGTAAAGGAATGTCAACTGAGTTCTTACATGACCACTGGACTACAGTCTTTTCATTTATTTTCAAGCCCTTGAAAGAAAAATGTATGGCTCCATTATAAATGCATTCTATGAAGAGGACAAAGACTGAGTTATTGTATGTCGTGGTGAGGATGACTAGAAAATAAGGTGTCCACTTATCTGTCCACCTGGATACATGCACACTTAATAAAGGTGTTTTAATTTAGTCAGTGTGACAGTCTGGCAAGGATTGGATTGTAAGCTAAAGAGACTAGTAATATTTGTCTCCATTAAAGGCAGTTTTACTTTACCATTGTAGCATTTAGTTTAAAAAGACTGGCATATTTAGGTGACAACCTCTTACAACAGACATAATAAGAAACATTTTACTCACTAAAGAGGTTATCAGCACATTCACTCCTAGTTTATATTCTTGTCATGAGCACCCTTACATCTACAGAGTATATGAGTATAGGAAAACAATACCAAAATGGTAGTACTGTAAGCCAAATATTGGTTTTCTAATTAGGCTTCTTTGCCTTATTGTGTCAGTCAGCTGAACTGAGTTGCCCGAATACAACAATTTTTACTTTGTCAGCTAGAGCTCCATTAAAATAGATTTAGACAATGCCTCCAACTGGCTTCAACCCAGTCCCTAACACAAATTAGAACTTTGAAAAACTGAATTTTATCTACACTACCGTTCAAAAGTTTGGGATCACTTTGAAATGTAATTGCTTTCGAGAGAAAAGCAATTTTTTTGTCCATCAAATTGAGAAATACTGTGTAGACAATTTTAATGTTGTAAATGACTATTGCAGCTGGAAATGTCTGATTTGCAATGGAATATCTACATAGGCGTACAGAGGCCCATCATCAGCACCCATCACTCTTGGGTTCCAATGGCACTTTCTGTTTGATAATCCAAGTTGATAATTTTAAATGGCTAATTGATCATTCGATCAATTCTACTCTTTTAGCAACACTGAAAAGCATTCTGCTGATAAAAGAAGCAATAAAACTCCCCATCTAGTTGAATATCTGGAGCATCAGGAATTGTGTGTCGATTGCAGGCTCAAAATGGCCAGAAACAAAGACATTTCTTCTGAAACTCTCTAGACTATTCTTGTTTTGAGAAATGAAGGCAATTCCATGCGAGGAAATTGCCAAGACACTGAAGATCTCATAAAACGTTGTGTACTATTCCCTTCACAGAACAGCACAAACTGTCTCTAACCAGAATAGAAAGCGGAGTGGGAGGCCCCAGTACACAACTGAGCAAGAGAACACATACGTTTAGTTTGAGAAACAAACACCTCACATGTCCTCAACTGGCAGCTTAATTAAATAGTATCCACAACACACCAGCCACAAGGTCAACGGTGAAGAGGCAACTCCGGAATGCTGGCCTCCTAAGCAGAGTTGCAAAGAAAAAGCCATATCTCAGACTGGCCAATAAAAAGAAAAGATGGGCAAAAGAACACAGACTCTAGACGGAGGAAGAACTCTGCCTAGAAGGTCAACATCCGGTGTCTCCTATTCACTGTTGATGTTGAGACTAGTGTTTCACGGGTACTATTTAATGAAGCTGCCAGTTATTATAATGGTGCCATATTTTTTTCTGTGCAGATGTGTTAGCATGCTAACACATGCTGGGAGAAATGTAAAAAGGTGCTAACACAGCTTGCCATTACTAGCATCCACAACTTGAAGCTGAAGTTACTCAGACAGTACTCCAGTCATTAACTGAGATTGAAAACATCACTGCCACATGAATGGCAAGATTCTAGACATGGTACAAACTCCAGTTTGACACATACTGCTGTAAACACAAATCTCACATTATAGACATTATTTTCTAAAAACATTATGACATACAATGCGGAAATATAAACACATTTGATTGTTTCACCATGATTTACTTCAATTGAATTTGTAAAACATCTACTTGGATTTTCTTCATAAGTGTAGCCTTTACGTCGGCCGTTTTGATGCTAGCTAACTTCTCAATTTTCGCTTCAAGTAAATGCATTCATGTTTATTTACTACAGACCACACAGCTTGTAAGGCTAAACTGACAGGGAATTGGATAATCACTGCTGGGTAGTATGACACATTTGAACATTTGTTATTCTACAGGCAACATTAACATTAATTGAAGAATCCTAAGAATCCTGTTTACAGATATTGTACTAAACATGCCTACCTTACTGCACATAATGTTAATCAATAAAACACCTTTAATACCATCCAGTTAGAGGACTATGTACACAAATTGCTGTAATTTTACAATTGTGTGTCCAATTGTTTTTCGTAATGCTTTATTAAATGAAGTTGGGACAGTTTTTGCAGAAAGAGCAGTGGGCTGTATTTGAACCCTATGAGTTAATATTCCGCGGAATATTCCGCTGGGCAACCCAGGGTGTTTTTTTTTAACACATTTTCATGATTGTTAATAGCTGGATTTATTTATCATAAGCTATCTAATTTTGCTGTGCCAGCAATATTTTTCCTGTCCTGTCAGCTGGTTGTAAACTTGTTTTGCAGATTTCTTGTTTATTAGTCCTTTATCATAGACTTGATGCATTAGCATCAACGGTAATTATTTCCAGAACACAGCTTACATCAATAAACTGACAGGGAATTAGAAATAAATTACAACTGAGTGATGTGGCTAAAGTGCGAACATTTGTTTATCTCCAAGCTAAATTAGAGAACACTAAAATGAAGAACTGTCTAATAGGAGTACAATCTCCATAAGTTAACCTACTCACACAGCATTGAAATTCCAGAGGAACAACGTTCCTTTTAAATAAGCCATCTCATGAACCTACATCCCACTAATATTGTTTTTCTTTACACTCAAAAGTGCATTCAGATACACATTGCCTTGGATTTAATACAACTGTTAATGTAAGGCACTCACACACACAATGTACAAGCACACATGGATTGGAATTTAGAAAACATCCAGCATTTTACACTTAGATTTAAAAGTATTTGCTGTGGCCAGTTTGAATCTGGATTTTCCTTTTTCTGTATTTTCTGTATTACTGGACAAATTTAAAGTTGGGCAATACTTTGTTGTGGACCTATCATATCAAGTTGCTACTATGTAAATCTTTGCAGTTGTTATAAACATGAATTGCTGTTCTTGGATATTGGGACAGACTCGTTTCTGATCAAATCATATGATAATATATGAATATTCAAATTGTTGGCACAGCATTTTTCTCCATGATTTTCTTAGAAAGCAAATAGACCAACATTTTACATCATAAATTCCCATAGCTAGTACAGACAGGAAACATGAGTGGTCAGTAGGCAGCGATTTATCAGCTAACAGTGGGGATCGCTCCTATCATAATATCAGATTTCCTAGTGACTATTGTCAGGTTACTCAATCTGATGTGTGCTGGTCTTGCTGGCATGCAGGTGTGAACGCACCCACCACTCCTGCCTCCACCTTTTTGGTTCTGTGTTCTTTATGAGTATCTATGAGATTGGGACTGCATACCTTCCTCAATGCCTCTGGGGATTGACATTAATGATATTATGGTGTTGATATTGTTATTAGTAGTACTGTATACATGATCATGTGATGGCAGTGAGTTACCCCAGAGGAGCAAGACCTGTAAAAGTATTGAACATAACACCAAAACCTGCAAAAATATTGTTGTGCATTGTTCTCCAATAAATGATAAAGTAATACATGGCGTTTCCTGTCTGAACCTTTGTTACTTGCTTCAATGCTAGCAAAGTATCCACTCTTCGCTCCATTTCGCCTGTATTGTTAGCTGGCTGGATGTCTAACATGTTGGTGGTCGGTTATGTCTTGTTTGAAGTGTTGTATTGTTATTGCAGATGGGAACTGCTTAGTTCTCTTGTATGGTATTGCTAAATGAATGTGCTTTATCCCAGTGTTGATGCTATGGCATTCACGTTTATTATTTCCAGACCACAGCTTGTATGGACAAACTGACAGGGAATTGGATAATCAGAGACGAGTGATATGGCACAATTGTGAAAATGTGTTGCCTTTCAAGCAAAATTAAACATTCACTCAAAAGACTAAGGTCTTGCGTTGTATGTCCAGGATTCGTTGCAAGAGTTGGAAGAGTACAAAAAGACAAAAAAAAAGCCATGCAGTGCTAAACTAATCCTAAATATCTTCGGGGGACCTCAGTGGCATGGTAACAAGCAGTTTGCACCCAAACAAGGGCCGTACGTTTCAAAAGCAGTTAGCATAGGCTTTTTGCAGCTCAATGCTCCAAGACTCTTTTGAAAAAGCCAACTATAATATACAATGTGGGTAGAAATATGGACGAGATTCCGATATCTAGTGATGAGAATTCATGATCTTTGATGAGCCGACTTATTTGTCTCAGTTTTCTTCTTACAGTTGAAGCTTTTACTTTGTCACCAGATGACTCTACCAGATACTCAGTAAGCATTCAACTGGATTTGCTTTTGACCCTCACGGAAGTGACATCTCAGTACTTTTGATTAGATAAGAACAGCTCTCTGGGTCTGCCGGTGTGTTTTCGGTCTTTAATTTCTTTCAAATTATTCTTTCCTTTCAAATTGCCTTTTCAGAAGGTAATAATTACTTTTGCAAGTTATTGTTTATCTGTATTTAATCTAATGTTAGTGTTTGGCCTAAGACTTTTCTACTGGGTAATGAAACAGTGGCTGCAATTCAGGATTTTCTAATTAACAGTTTTGTAGCTAATGACAGATATAATTGCAGATGTGCAACTTCTGCTACCAGCTTCCTTTCTGTCAGAATCTTCAAGCCTTATGTTCACCCACATACACTCCTGCAAGTGCTTGGAAGACATAAAAAAAACACAAGTCTCTGTCTGTTGTAACTAACCTATTCCTAACACAAGCAAAACGTGTAACAGGCAATCTAGCAATTTCATGTATTTTCTTTCAGGACAGGAGCAAACCTACATGCAGCTATTTATTATGAAACATACTGAACAAGCAAGAGACAAGCATTCGATAACGATTTAAGTCACAAACATTCAGTAGTGATTGAACACTGCTATTGAGAAACCTTTTTTAGCAACTCTTGCTATGTGGCAGCATAACAAAAAATGACTTCATCACCATATAAAACGCTGCAATCTCTAGACTTGCTTGTGTTACGACAATATATCCAAGTTCATAGAGACAGACTGCATTCATAAAATAAAAAGGTAAAATCCCTGCCAAGTTTCAGCTGTTCAGAAATATGAGGCAGATATATTGATATCCCAGGCAACATGTTCATGCAGATGACATTGGTTGGAGGTATAAAAAAGAGAAACGTGGATGTGAGCGATACGGAAATACTTACACCCTAACAATGGAAGTTGTGCAGAGCAAAACATGATTCTACTGACAAAGTCTGGCTCTCGCTTAATCTTTTCTTTCAATTGGTGTATAGAGCTTTGTATTGTAAAAGCTTTTTATTAATATTGGATGAAAGAGTTCATGTCAACTGACATTATTATTGCAAATAAATGCAAATGCAATAAATATTTTCTCAAAATTGCTATAAAGTGACTTAGTAACATCACTAGCATTACAACCTAAGCAATACAAATGGATATTCAATAAAAAACAAGCCTAACCAAGAACATTTATGTTTTATGTGGACAAAATTCAACACTTTCATTGACCACCATACAAAAACCTCTCACTTTGTAGGTGAGACAAAAACAGCACCTGTAAGAAAAGACAATGTGTTTGGTCTCAGTTGAGCCTCTCACCTCGTTAGTTCCTTTCTGATCTAGCTCCCTAAACCTGGTTTCTGCAGACTCTACAGCTCTAGAAAAAATTAAGAGACCATTCCTAATTTTGCTTAAATCAGCATCTCTCCATGTATGGCAGCCATTCCATTCCATTGTCTGTTAAATTCTAACACAGGCACACCTCATTTGACCTAATGAGGTACTGATTAGCTGATTACCTGAACCAAATCTAATTTAACAAGGAAAAGTACAAAAAACACTGCTGTGTTCATCAATATACTCTTGCAAAAACAGTGCAAGTAGTACCTCAAAAATAACTATTCAGCATGTCCAAAGAGAAAAAAAATCTTTGAGTGAGGGAAAAAAGGGTTCAATTCTGGCTTTACTCGCAGATGGATACAATGAACGTCAGGTTGCTTCCATCCTCAAAGACAGCGGTTCATAAGAACAAGGTCAAGCAACAGACACTGGGGACAACAAAGCCACAGACTGGCAGAGGGCGAAAACGACTGTCCAGTCATTTCAATGTCACTCAACAACCATAGGATGACATCAAGCAACCTACAAAAAGAATGGCAAACAGCATCTGTGGTGAAGTGCAAGGCAAGGACGGTTCGAAACAGGCTCCTAAGGGCAGGGCTGAAGACCTGGAGAGGCCTACAAGCCAGTCTCGCACCCACTGTGAAATTTGGTGGAGGATCGGTGATGATCTGGGTATGCTTCAGCAAGGCTGGAATCAGGCAGATTTGTCATTGTGTAGGATGCATGAATCCAGGCAAGAACAAGGTAATCCTGGAAGAACACCTGCTTCCTTCTGCTTTGACAATGTTCCTCAGCTCTGAAAACTTTTTTTTCCAGCAGGACAATGTTCCATGACACACAGCCAGCTCAATTAAGGTGTGGATGGAGGACCACCAGATCAAGACCCAGTCATAGCCAGCCCAATCTCCAGACATGAACCCCATTGAAAACCTCTGGAATTTGATCAAGAGGAAGAAGGATGATGCCAAGCCATCAAATAAAGCCATGCAACTTGAATTTTTGTGCCAGGAATGGCAGGAAGTCACCCAGCAGTACCTCATTGGTGGAGAGCATGCCAAGATGCATGAAAGCTGTGCAAAAAAATCTGAGTTATTCCACCAAATATTGTTTTCTGAACTCTTCCTAAGTTAAAACATTGTTATTTTATTGTTGAAAATTTTATATGAAATTTTCTTTCCATTATTTGAGGTCTGAAAACAATGCCTACTTTTTTGTTATTTGGAATTTAGGAGTAATGTTGTCAGTAGTTTATAGAATAAATAAAAAAAATATTCATTTTACTCAAAAACATTCATTTGAATACTAAAACCAGAAAACCAGAATTTTGCAGTGGTCTAAATTTTTTCCAGAGCTGTATGTGGTATCACACCATTGCGTCCTGTCCCTGAACACCTGAAGTGGTCAGCCAGTTCTGAACACAGATCACACACAGATCATCAAAAACAATCTTTTGTTTATATATTTGTATTCAGCTAGTAGAAGTGATGATTTTGTTTTTGGGGCAGAGATGATAAAAAACACACAAGAACAAGGAAAAAAGCAGGGTGGTAGTTCCATGTCCTTCCAGTGTTGATAATAAGTTGGGTCCCTTTCCAAAATATGCAGTCCGGCAATCTGCATTAGGTTGGTACAAATTAGAGGTCGGTTCAACCTTCAATTTCATCCATCTGACTTTTAAGTTTATTGGTTGATCCTTCCTGATGACCACATTAGAGTCATGACAGACCGAAGCAGGAGGGAGAATTAAGACATTATGACACCAGTTGTTGGGCGTGTGCATATGACTGACTGTCACGCATGCATTGCACGCACGCCCACACAAATTTAAAGGGGGCAACAAACTTACAAACCTCCATGCCATTGGACAAAGTCTTTAATAATAAAATGCCCCCCATACAAAAGTATATGTACAAGGTCACATACTGTATAGCATTTTAAGGAAATGATTTACAATGGTTCAATCTCTCATTTTAAATACAATACATTTTAACAGTCATCCAGCACAGTACTTGATCACAATAAAAATAAGTTGGAACGCTTCCAGGGGACTAGAAGAAATAAATCCATATTTGTTGTATCTGGTGGTTAGTATGTAAATCAGTTGGCCATATCAGTTTGGGTTTATTCTATTGGGAACTCTGTGGCCCATTTCCAGAGCAAAACACAGGGAACACATAGTGAGGAAAAGGGTACTGGGTAGCTGGGTTGACGAGTTAGCAAAGTAACTTGAGGCCACTCGAGTCCCATGTTGGGATTACCATGTGAAAATGTATATTCAAACAATAAAAGTATGCAATCAATTATGCATATAAGTTGGTCTTGATATGAGGGCCAGATAAACAACAAAAATTCCAATGATCACACTAATGTGATTCACATTATAGCCAGGTTCATTTGAATTGCAAGATATCCTCAAGATCTAACTGGATAGGGGGCAGATTAAGTCACGGACCAATTAAATCATTGGTCATGAAATCATAATTCCATCCAACAAAAACAAAAAAAACATCATCCCCTTTATATTTTATGAATATTTAGTTTTCTAAAGCTCTCCCCAGTAGTTTCTTGATCCTTCCCAGTAGTTTCTTGTTTCATCCTAAACTGGCTCAACTAATTCAATCATTCAAAAGCTTGATGGCTAAAAGATTCATAAAATAGTTGTGCTAGTTTAGGGTTAAAACAAACATTTAAAACATTTTGGGAAGCCCAAAGAGAGGTTTGTTAAACCATGTCTTAATGAAATGTATTTTTGTGTTACATATTTACATGTTTGTAATGTTGCATAAGAAGGTTAACTCATGGTAAGATGCTGATATTACTATACAATAATTGTATAAATAGGATTTGCGAGAAAGGTTCTGTGCACTGATAAGTAAACCAATGATTATTATAGACAACATTAACAGTAGGTAGCCAAATAAAGTAAAGGCCGCTTTGCCCATTTCACAACATACAGTAGCCGGCTCAATTCACAAGATAACTTTTATTTTGAATTCGGGGAAATGTGGTACTGACTCTGCCACATATTGATGGTTCAACATTGTCTCAATGAAAATTATGTGCGACAAGCACCCACATTTCCAAGTCCCATAAGAGACAATGACAGAGGGATAGGCAATATCATTCTGCCGTATAATTAATTATTAAATTCTGTCCAGCAGGTCAAAGAAACTACTAAAATAAACAAATCACTGGAAAGAAAATCTTTACTCACTGTTCTCCAGTTTCAACATGCATGTTGCTGTGTTATGTTTATCTGTGCAAATGAACAGTACAGTTTCTGTTTCGATGCTGGAATGACTATAGTGTATGTGCACAGGAAGACTACTTTTAGAAGTGATTTATTTGACAATCAGATGAACATATGACTGGTTGTGTTCATTCCAAAATGAAACCGTCATTTTTATAGATAAAAGTCATGGTTTCACTATAAGGCCCATACAAACAATTGGCTCAAGCCAGTGCACACAGAGACCACCTAAAGTCAGTGTAAATTGGATTCCAATTTGGAGCATCAGAATCCAATCAGAGCTAGATCTTGGGTAGAACATACTACACCCTACTGGTTTGAACTTACAATTTGTTTTGGAACATTTGAATCTGAAGATGTGGTGCTGTGACAGGTTAAACACTTACAAAAGTACTATCAATGACTGACTGTGCAACAAACCAAAGAAACAAACTCTGAGATACATTAAATAACACACATTTCGCCAATGGAGAAAACTGAAAGAAACGAAGTATTTAACAAGGAAAAGGAATTAAAAGAAAGTAAAAAGAGACACGAAGTCTAAAATCTAGGTGGTTAGCATATGTAGGGCCTGAGACATTCCAGCAGAATACAGTACACATTATTCATTTTTTGGTCTATTGAATAATATGCTAATTATTAGACTTCCTATTAATACTTTATATTAATGGTGCTCAATGAAATAGCAACAAACTGATAAAGCAGATATGGGGAGAAAGACAGAAACATATAATCCTATCCTGTAATGTGCCATTAGTTAACATCTGCCAGCCTACCCTTCCTCTCTATTCATTTCTGGTCCTCAGTGAGAACAGATCAGCCATGGCCCCAGGGGGTGGAGACAGAGCAGACTGTCCAACGGCTGGTTGGGATTTTGGACCTGTAGGCGCAGGGTGGAACAGTTAGGGAGTATCTGATTAAGCCAACAGTGTAAGCTGACCTACTGATCAGCTGGTTTTCTAATAGGCGACAGAGGTCAGAGGTCTAAGGTGGGATGGATCTTTGATGTAACTCCTCTCTCTCCCTAAGCCATGCTGAAGGGCCTGTCTCTGTTCTAACTAACTCGTCTTGGAGTCATTACTGATACAGGAACTGACAGGTAGGAGTAAGGACACACTTGTTATATTACTGCTTACTTGAAGGAACTAATGGATGCATCCCATCCAACATCCTGAAATAAGGTCCAGGAAGCATTTCAACCACAAACAATTGCTTTATTTCTTGTAAAGGATAATAGAAATATTTTAGTGAAGAAGTGCAAGTTGGTAATCATGTAACTCCGATATTACTTTGTATTGATGCTTGGGAGAGGAACACGCACACAAAACCGTCCCCGGCTGCACTTCATGTCCAGAACTCATTCCTCATGCCTGCCTGGCTCTGTCCTGAGCTCTCAGCCCGGCCTCCCGTCACGCCCGTTCATCCTGCTCTCACTTCTCAGAGGAGTTCTTGCGCGGCCTGCGGAAACTGGACATGTTCTCATTAAGTGCATAGATGCGGCGGGAGAACTCCTCAAAGCCGGCGGCATCCAGCTCGCCCAGCACTTGCTCGTCGCACTCCACGGCCACGGCCTCCTCCACAGGGATGCAGGGGTAGTCCTCCAGCCGCGCCCCGCCCCCCAGGCCCGTGGCCTCTGTCCCCATGATCTCCTCCGCCTCCTCCACAGAACAGCACATCTCCGGGTTCAGCGACACAGGCACCATTCGCTCCCCCGCTTGCCCCGCCACTCCCTCGTCTGGCATCACTGAACCGTTCATGGTGAGGTCCGTGTGCTGCCCGCTGGTGGGCCCCGCCTCCTCTGACTGACCGGTGGTGATCCCAGCAGGGTCCTTCTGCTCCTTCGTTTCCTCCAGCTGTCTTACTACCTGTAGATCTACTCCGTCCACCACCCTGCGGCCTTCCCTCGGGGCCGGTCCTTGACACGCCTGGACCTCGAGAGTCTTGGCCAGGTCAATGCTAGCATCCAGGGAGGAGGACAACTGCTTGGAGGAGGGGTCGGGGAGCACCAGGCCCCCCTGGGACGGGGCTATGGCCATTGCCTTGTTGTAACTCGGAGGAGGGCTGGCCTTGTATTTCTGCTTGTCTGCCTCGGAGCTGGCCCTCTTCCTCAGCGAGCCCCGGTCCGGAGAGCTGGTGTGGGTGGGGAAGCCTACCTCAGACGCAACCGAGACCCCGACCTGAGACTTGGCTCCTGACGGGACCGGGATGGAGCTGGAGACATGGTGTCGGTCACTGTGGGAGAGGAGAGAAACAATGAAAGAAAGAATAAAAGGGATGATGGATATGCTCATAATTCTTTCACATACAATGAGGGCCATGGAGATGGGGAGAGGGAGGAAGGCCCCCCTCCCAAGCCCCCAGACCTCTCTGATGGGACATGGTTCTGCATTGATCTCATTTCTCCTGATCCGAAGCCCAGACAGCTGGTGCACTGCAAATCACTCTCCATTATTACATTCAAAAACATTTGCTCAGCTTATGCGCCGGCAGCGCCCTGCGGAGAGGAAGCTCACAGCATGCCTCCAAGAAGGTATTTGAGACATTTTGCTGAATAACAGATAACAGACACGTCCCTGGACTCTGCAATCCCCATTTGCACCACGCACACTAACTGTAAATTACCTCTGAGAAGATGTCCACATCAACACCCAGTACACTTAACCTGGTCATTTAGTTATAACAGGAGTCATTCAGGGCATATCTCGTGCGGTCCAAGGCAAAATCGGGCCCCAGTGCTGTCAGAAGTCCACCTGTAGCTGGTTAAAGAGGAGGGAAGCCTGAGTATGTGATCCTGGGTAGTTAAACTAGTTTACGGAGTTGTGAGGTCACTGACGGATGACATCCCTTATTCAGACGCCTTGTCAGATAAAGGCTCATCTGATGGGTCACAGCAAGGTACACACAGACATGACAAACAGTGTCAAACGCAGCATCCTTCCTTCACCAGCGAATGGGTCAAACACAGCGACTGACTGGGCATTGCCTAATGTCTTAATTGAGCACTACAGGGATTAACACACAATGGCTTGCTAAGGTCCTGGCCCCAGTGGAGACCTACTCCTGGGCACTTCACGGCTCAACACACAGTGGCTTGTTAAGAAGTTCCTGGCCCCAGTGGATACAGACTACAGGGCAATGACACAGGGTTTGGCCCATGTTATACCTGACAATATTTATTGTTCATGGCCCATGTTATACCTGACAATACTTACAGGTCATTGCCCATGTCATTCCTGACAATACTTATAGGTCCTCAATTTACAAGCTCACAGGAACAGACCATGAGATCAGACTTTCATGCAATGTTAAGCCAGTCGAAATTCTGAATTTAGATCATCTGGGGTGCAATTGTTTTGTAACTGGATATCTCTTGTGCTGCTCTGGTTCACACTGCTCATCTATCAGAAAACATAATCTAATGCAATTGTTTTCACATGGCCGGTAATTATGATATATCCTATAACTATGGCATACGCCAAACACATCTTTTCTGCAGGACAAAGGTTCAGTGGTTTGCCATTAATATATCATATCTGTGAACTCAAAATCATTCTAGTATTTTTTTTGAGCACACTGCAAAACATTTTTTTTTACCTTCCATGAGAACCGAATTATTATTCCATCCAGCAAAAATCAAACTGTGGCCCAGGCCTGGCATTCCCAAACACAGGACAGGCGGGAAAAACAGAGCCGACTGTTTATAAAGCAGCTTTTCAAACAGTCCATGTGTAATTTGTAACATGCTAATGACTGTCTTCCGTCTGATACTGTAGCTGCTAGATGATGTCCTCATGGCAGAGCTCTGAGACAGAACCATCCCTGATTTGAAGGAATATGGGCTCCCAGTACCTCTGCCACAGTGACCTCAGCGTCAGGACAACCTACTACAGAGCCGGCCAACAGAGAAGCCTACATGGGCTTCAGCCCTGTCCCACAAATGGTGACGTGATAAACAATCAGATTGGAAAACACATGGCTGCCTCTTCTCCTTGGTAAGGTTTAATAATCCACTTCTGGTTTGTAGCACGATTGTTTTATTAAGTCTCTCTCTAAATTGGTTTCTTTAAACAGGTGCACAACGCAGCCCTTGAAGGTGGTGCTGAGACGGTCGGAGGGGGACAGAGGTGGAAGGACACAGAGGAGAGTGGAGACGTCTCCTTGGTTGTGGAATTACCACGTTATGAATCTTTAAGGTCAGTTTCTGTTTTCAGGACAATACACAGATGAGGAGCATGCACAGGAAAACATATTGCAAGTTGCACAAAATGTATTACGTATATCGGAGCCTTTCTTTGCATTTTTGTTTGTATGTTAATCCAAAACTGTTCATTATAATTCATTACAAAAATATATTGTCAGCCTTGAAAAATAAGGATTAGGTTCCTAAATACAAAAATTGTCCAATAGTATTTGTTTTAACAAACGAATCTGTCTCCCTTTATGTACCAAGCATAACAGAGCACACGGGTATTATTCTGCTCTGAGGTACTGAGCAGCAGAGTGCTTACAAAAGACTAGAACAAATGGAAAAGCATGGAGTGACAGGACAGTGAGAGATGGAGGACATGTGGCAGAGTTTTGGAAGAACAAGAAGCAGCATACTGTAGTTTGCTTTTAAAACAATAGCCCATTGTCCCCATAAACCATGTTGCTAGAAATGTTGCTATAAACATTAGATGCTGACCAGTCTCAAAAGGAAAAGGTTATCGCTACATTGCACAACGGTATTGTTGGCTTTATTTATATAGTCCTGATGGTATTGTATAGTTTGGCTTGCATTGTTGTATTACAGTACGGGTGGTTGTATTCTACATTATTGGCGGTTGTATTGTACAATATTGTCGGTAGTATAGCCAGGCTGGTTGTACTGTAGGTTGTCCTTTCTTTCAGGTGGGACATAGAAGGATCAAGATTTACAACCAAAGGGAGCCACTACTTCCCTCAGGATGTTTTAACTCATCATTACATTTTACTAGTCCTCCCAAGCCTCAGCAGAGTTTCTTGTCAATGATTTCAGCACATAAAACCACCTGAGCGCTCTGTGTAAACCATTAGCCCCAGAGTTGGCATGACCACCGGCAGATAGATCTATTTCTCCTGAAAACATGTTTGTTTTGAACGGGTCTCACTTCCTTTCTGCCTGTGTCACTCAGCCCTGGATATTCCAGGCAGGGCAGGAATTTAGTAACCCAAATATTTTCCACTGTCTTAGTCGTAGACAGACCTCATTTTGACTTCAAGGCATAGCTTTCTTCATATTCAATTCCTACTAAGGAACCATGATCAGGGCCAAAAAACACAATAATATGATTCAAGCTTTGATGTCGTGGCAAATGAAAATCCCGAAGGACCAACAAAACCAAATGGTAGAACTGAAATATTGTAATCACTACGGGAGTGGAAGGGAATTTAAGCGATCATATTATAATAGAGCAAGTCTGCAGGTCTGGCCTTTTGAAGATAAAGAACGAAACCATCGTATCAAAATCACCACAGCATGTATTACATACTGTACTAGTTCACAGTATGAACGCTAACACGGTTGCCAATAATAACCGCACTGTACGTGACTTCATTCTCAGCTGTTTTGTAAGCCATTGAGAAAGACAGCCCATTCAAAAAGGTGTGAACTACATCAGGGTCCCCCCCAGAGAGGTTTCACCCTAAACTGGCAGATATCATTCAATTAGTCAAAGAAATAATGATGAAATTATTAAAAGTGTGTGTGTCTATATCAGCGTGCGTGCGTCTCTCTGTCAGTGTGTGCGTCTCTCTGTCAGTGTCTGTCTGTCAGTGTGTGCGTCTCTCTGTCAGTGTGTGCGTCTCTCTGTCAGTGTCTGTCTGTCAGTGTGTGCGTCTCTCAGTCAGTGTCTGTCTGTCAGTGTGTGCGTCTCTCTGTCAGTGTCTGTCTGTCAGTGTTTGCGTCTCTCTGTCAGTGTCTGTCTGTCAGTGTGTGCGTCTCTCTGTCAATGCGTGCGTCTCTCAGTCAGTGCTTGAGTGTGCATCTGTCTGTGTGTATCTGTGGATGTCTGTGGGTCCCTGTCTGGGTGTGTGTGTGTCTGTCTGTCTGTGTGTGTGTCTATGTCTGTCTCTCTGTATGTGTGTGTGTGTGTGTGTGTCTGTCTATGTCTGTCTGTCTGTCTATGTGTCTGTCTGTCTGCCTGTCTGTGTTTGTGTCTATGCCTGTCTGTCCGTCCGTCCGTGTCTATGTCTGTCTGTCAGTATGTGTGTCTCTGCCTGCGTGTGTGTCTCTGCCTGCGTGTGTGTGTGTGTGTCTATATCAGCGTGTGTGTGTGTGTGTGTGTGTGTGTCTATATCAGCGTGTGTGTGTGTGTGTGTGTGTGTCTATATCAGCGAGTGTGTGTCTGTCTGTTTCTTTGTCTGTGTGTGTGTCTGTGTCTGTCTGTGTGAGTTGGCGGATGCACATTTGCGTCAATGTATGAATTCAGCAGCGAAGCATCTAGATTTACGTCTGTTATCACTGTTCTCTCACCAGTGGTTTTCTGGCTTCAGACCCTCTGGGGAACAGCCGGAGGCTGGGCTGTGTCCAGTCATCCAGCCACCTCACCCCATCCCCGGTCCTCTGGCCTGGGTTTAAGATCTGTGAATGTCTGCCAAAGCCTCCGCGGATGTGGAGCCACGGATAGGAGCTCAATGAATTTGTCCTAAACTCAGGGGGCTGTTCCATTTTACAAAGCAAGAAGCAATGACTTCAGTAATGTTCCTCTATGTCTAACATAAACACTGTTTTTTTACCGTTTATTTCTATTTTGTATTTACCCTAAATTTTACTTGCTCACAAACACCCCAATGCTTAGTTCTACCGAACCATCGGTGATCTAAATGTAAGTGGTTTACAAGCCACTGCATTTCTATACACCCGGTCATTCTTTTGTGTTAGAACAAGTTTTGAATCTGTTTCCAAATGTCAAAGAGAACAGTCTCCTTTACGGTGTAAACATTAAACATCCCAGTATACTGTAGTCTCCAAAGAAGTACCCTGAATAAAGCCAATATTCCCAAGCATGAGGACAGCCCCCCTAGGCAGCTTATTGTGCATGCTGAATTAGCTCTATATGGAGGGGGACATGTCTCTACACAGTTCAGGGATGGAAATGGTTCCCTTGGACAGGCCTTTGCCTCATCACCACATCCCACCCCCATGTAGAGTGAAGGAGAGGGGAGGGGAACGGATATCAAACCCCTTTCTCTCTCCCAGCCTACCGGTTAACTCCCTGCAGCTGCCGCGCAACATTTTTATGCATCCATATTTCATACGCTTGGCCCCTCTGCTGGAAATACTATCTGAATTTAGGCTTTTTCGGGCGGGGGGAGACTGGAAGCGATATGGTGGGGAGGAAAGGCAATAAAAGAAGTCCCGTACAAAAGGAGAGCAGGAATGAATGTATGCCGTCCCCACTGTAGAGCCAGTGTCAGACCACCTTCCTGTCCCCCAGTACCTGCTGTCTGAGTCAGTTAGACGGGAGAACTATGTAGGTCCTATGACACAGACCTAACTTACGGCTTGTTAAGACCGGCTAAAGGTTCTCCCACACACACGGTGCTGTAAGTCCGAGTTAGTGTGAGCAGCCGACCCCCACTGCCTCGGCGACGTGTGTTTTGGCCCGCCGTGCGTAGATGTGTGCGCGACGTGCTCTCGCAAGACAGGACCTTGAGACGGAAACAGAACAATGCGTGTGTGCGTGTTTCTACACGGCCAGGTCAGCCCCGGAGACGGAAACAGGACTTTCACAGTCCTCAGCCAGGGATTCCTTGATCCACACAGTGGGATTCTTGTTCCATCCCCTATGGCCTTGTTGTCTGTCAGTGAAGCGAGGCCCCGGAGCCCAAAGAAGAGTGGTGGATCTGCCCCCGTTCCACCCCCACTCCCCAGCCTCCCTACACACCGAGCTGGTCACCACTCGCCCACCTTCCTCTGTTTTCATGGCTACCACTACCCCAGAGAGAGGAAGACTCAACTTTTTTGCGTGGCCTCTTTGCATTCAAGACAAAAGATGACTCAGTTAAAGTTGTAACACACATTTTCCCATTCACTGACTCTGGGAGAGCCAATCAGATGGAAGAAGGAAAGGACCCCCTTAGCAGGGCTTTGTGTCGGATGGGTCACATCATTCAGACTAGAAAAGGCATCCATCTTCTGGGATGGAGGTGCAAGCAAATGTAGTCTGGAAGTATTTCTAGTCCATACTACGGGTTGAGTCTCACCTTCTATGGGGAGGTCACTCAAAAGCCTAAGGCTCAGGAGATCAGAATCAATATCCGCCCCTATAAGGTCAATTGTGTTGTCATGAATGGATTGACCGAACAGAAATGCTACAAACAAACACAGGAAGTTCAGAAGCATGTAGCGTTGAACTACAACAGCCAGTCGTAAAGAAGCCTAAGAACTATCCAGGGCTTTTTACACCAATATTTCAACTGAATTGCCCTAAAGGGAGCCGGATGTAAGTAGAATGGACCAGACACATAGATGAGGTAGTTAAGACACGTGTGAGTTAATCTTACTCACCATCGGACAAGAAGGCCATGTTCCAGGAAGTTCTTGAGGTTTGGAAGGGTCTGACGGAGGTCTGGAGTGGACAGGCCATGCTGGTATCTCAGCTAGGAAGTAAAAAGAAAGAATAAATTAGCAACAACAGGCACTTTCAATACCATACCATGTTATTATAACATTCTGGAGAGTGGACACTTGAGAGTGGATTGTTTTATCATTGCTTTTTTTATTAACAGTTGGAATGAGGGAAACAGGTGAAGCGTAGACAGTGGTAAAGAGTACTGAACCCTGGCCTCTGGCAGAGAGCCACATGTGTGCATACAGCTGAGAGTGTTACCACTTGACCATAGCTCTGCACAATATACCATTCTCAACCATACCATAGGTTCATTTAGCAGGTTTTTCACACATTCCCCTGATTCAGTAGTTTTTGATGTCCCTGGACAAGGCAGAAAATGACAGCCCTTCAGCAAGACCAAAGAAAACCGTCATTCATCTGAAGCATTTTAACTTCTCCCTTTGGACTATAATTCACAAAATGGGCACCCGTACCTCCAGCCATGCTAACAGGCATCTGTGCTAATATGAAAAGGTGTGGAGAGGGAGATAAGATGTGGGAGGAAGGAAGAAAATACAAACATCTGGAAGGAGTAACACACCGTACAGCGTAATCTCTCCATTTCCCACCAGCAAATTGACCCATGCTTCTCTCCCGCCCTCTAACGTCCTTCTCTCCCGCCCTCTAACGT
>JACXGJ010003149.1:11127-36687 GCA_016801105.1 Esox niger | reverse complement strand
CACAGAAAAATAATAGTTTTATAAAATATGTTTTCCCCAGGTTGAACGCAGTTTACCATCACAAGCAGTTTACTATCCCACACAGTTTACTATCGCAATAGCATTAGAGCAGAGCAAGAATGTCCTGCACTTGACGTTTCGAGTTCCCAACTAGCGAGTGAGGTCAGAGAGATGTAACGGGCTGTGTCTGTGCACACGCACATTTGTGTTAAACTGTCAATAAAAAGGAGGGGAAACAACGACAGTCTTCTCTACACATTCCTCCATCCCTTGTTATCCCTCTTCATTCCAGGATACACTTCTGTCCATCTTGGGCTATTCCTCACTCCATCCCTGGTTACACTTTTCTCCATCGCAGGCTATTCCTGACTCCAGCCCTGGTTATACTTCTCTCCATCTCTAACCATTTCTCTCTCTATCCCTGGCCATTCCTCTGGCTTCATGCATTACCACTATAAATGAGGACTTTCAGAAGTAAATTGGAGCCTTCGGGACCAGATGCCAAATTTTCCAGTCTGTGTATATAGTTTATATGTATATAGTCAGAGGAAAATAATAGCTTTTTTAGAATCAGCAGTCATCTCAACACATTCTTCCAAGTTGTTTTTTTTGTTGTGGCCTGTGCTGTAATATTCTGTCAGTGCTATAATGCTGCGCAGTGGTTCTAGTAAAGCCTGACTAATGACATGAGGAGTGGCCTAAGCACTGACACATGGGTCCCTGCTGCCACTGCCAGAGCAGACAAGGTTCAGCAGGGTGTGTGTGTGTGTGTGTAGTTCCCGCCACAATTATTGGTAGGACTGTTAAATAAGATTTCATCGCTTATCAGCTTGTACATAGAAATTGTCACAGAAATCCAACCTTTAATTGACATAAAATTGTTCAAAGAAAAACAACAGACCAAGGTGTGGTGCAGATATTGGCACCTTGGCACTTATTACTTTGTGCACCCTTCCCTTGCCAAGGAAACAGCACATAGTCTTTTCCTATGTTTAATAAGGTAGGAGAATACATAAAATAGGATATAGTCCATTGATTCATACAGAGACTCAACCCCTTCACCCATGCAGAATCTCTCCAAATCCATCAGCGTCCTTGTTCCTCACATGTGGACTCTCCTCTTCAACTCTACCCACAGGTTTGAAAATTGGGTTCAGGTTAGGGGCTAGGAGGGTCATTTCAAAAGCTTGATTATGCGGTCACTGTGACATTTTGTGTGGACCTGAAGGAATCCTTTGGATTTATTTCCTGCTGGTATATCCGACAAAGTCCCAGGTTTAGTCAAAATGCCATGTATTATAGCAAGGTGTCCGGGCCTTTAAAAGGAAATAGCCCCACAACATCAAATATCCACCACCAAACGTCACAGTGGGGATTCAAGTATTTTCAGCATACAACCCTCTAACAACACCTCTAGTGTTTGTAGCCAGAAAAGCTCTAAATTTGTCTCCTTTGACCACAGAACCTGGTTCTAATAAAAGTTCCAATTACATTTAGTAAACTCTAGGCACTGACATTCAGTTATTGATGAGAGTAGACTTTCTTCTCTTCAAATAGCTTGTTGGCATGGATGTGGCATTTTAATTGGCACATATAAGAGATTATATTCAGGCGTGTAGTTACTAATATTATTTTTCATTACAGTTCTTTCCTAATTTATGAGTCAACAAGCTTTCGTAACATTTGTTTTGGGTGTTCTCCGACTTTCCACATAATACTACATGAATAATGGAATTAGGCATGTGTGTCACTTTATTTTACAGTTATTTCATGCCTCTTCACTTTTTCCACATTACAGCATTAATCTTAAACGGAATAAGTTGCTTTTGTCCATCAACATTTTGCTAATATATATATAAAAAATGAATATCACCTTTAAATAAGTATTCAGACCCCTTCACACAGTACTTTATTGAAACACCTTTGGCAGTGATAACAGCCTTGAGACTTCTTGGATATGACATTACAAGCTCTGTACACTTGCATTTGTCAGTTTCTCCCATTCTTTTTTGCAGATCCACTCAAGCTCTGTCAAGTTCGATGGAGAATGTTGCTGCATTTTTAGATCTCTCTAGAGATGTTCAATCCGGTTCAAGTCCGGAATCTGGCTTGGGAATCAAGGACATTCACAAACTTGACCCGAAGCCACTCTTACATTATCTTAGTTGTGTGCTTAGGGTCGTTGTTTTGTTAGAAAGTGAACCTTCTCTCCAGTCTGAGGGCCTGAGGGCTTTGGAGCAGATTTTCATCAAGGATCTGTAAGTACATTGGTCTGTTCATCAATATCTCAATCCTGACTAGTATTCCCGTCCGTGACACCAAAAAAACATCCCCACAGCATTATGCTGCCACCTCCATGCTTCACTGCAATGTTTGCATTGGCCAACTGATATGCAGTTCCTTGTTTCCTCCAGACATGACACTCGGCATTCAGATCTAAGAGTTCAATCTTGGTTATATTAGACCAGAGAATCTTGTATGGCCTGAGAATCCATTAGGTGCATTTTGGCAAAGTCCTAGTAGTCATATTACTGGCTTCTGTCTGGCCACTGTACCATAAAGGCCAGATTGGTGAATTGCTGCAGAGATAGGAAAGGTTCCTTAAGGACAACTATGTCCACACCGGAACTCTGCTTGTCAGGCAGAGTGACTATCAGGTTTTTGGTCACTTCCCTGACTTAGGCCCCTCTTCCCAGAAGGCTCATTTTGACCAGGGAGCAAGCTTTAGGAATAGTTTGGTGGTTTCTGTACTTCTTCCACTTATAAAGAATGGTGGGCACCCAGTTCTTGGAGACCTTCAACAAAGAAGAAATGGTTTGGTAGACATGTGCCTTGAAAGAATTCTGTCTCAGAGCTCTATTGAAATTTCCTTTGACCTCATGGGTGCTCAATTTCGTTTGTCATTGGTCTGGGTACTTAAGTAAACATTCACACGATTTTTTTTGTACATTATGTACATTTAAAATTTTAGAATATGGCTGTAATATTACAAAATTGGGAAGAAATGTATAGTTCCTAATGACTCGTGTGAGTTGGAAGACTTAGATTTCAGTCATAAGAATTTCTCAGGGTGCCAAAATGTTAAAGTGCTTGATAAAAAATAAATATTGATCAATATTTTCTTTTAATCTGAACAATTAAATTCATCTCAGTTAAACACTTTCATCATTATTTGGAATGTAAGTTCAAGCAATAAAATGTTTTTTGTTGCTCATCTATACCAACAATGGTGAAGGGCATTGTACATATGTGTGGGTCTATGTCTGTGTGTGCACCTTAGCACATATAAAACACATGCATGTACGGTCATGTGTATCTTTGGCTTGGACTCCCCCCTTTCCCCATGGAACCAGAGTTCACTATGGGATCGACACAGACCTCCCAATCTCTGTGGTAGGCTTATTTTTCTTATTATCAAAAGCTGCTCAGATGGAGCCATGTGGGTAGACTGGTGTCCAGCTTGTAGCTCAAAAGCCCTACTTATGATGAGATGCCCTGAATCATACTAGAACAACACTGAGATCCATTCATGGCTGAGTAAACTTTTGGGTCCAACCAAAATGACGGTGTAGTGCTGTCCACAATGTAGACCCAAAGGAATCGGTTTTGAAATGTTCGGCCAAGATCAATATTTCCTGTTTTAAAATGTAGCAAGAATATAACTTTGTCAAGGAGACCAGAATTTTCTTTCTCTGTCTCTATCCCAAAGATGCAAACACAAACATTCACCAGATTACACTGGAGAAACTAGTGAAAACGTTACGTTACACTGGAGAAACGGGCGTTAATGTTATGTTGCACTGGACAAACTGATGGAAATGTTCTGCTACTGTACACAGGTAATATTTGTGTAAATGTTCGGTCTCACCACATACTAGTTTAAACATTATTACACTGGACATACTAACGTTACTGATATGTTACACTGGAGATACAGTGTATTTTCCAGTAGGGATGGGATGATAGACAGTTATGGTACGAATCGCGATGGAAAATACTCATGATTATGAAATCGTGGAGAAATTCCATCATCATGATAATCGTAAATTGGGATAATCCTCATGAGTGGCCCGAAAAAATTCTGCCAGTTGCTGAAATTTCCCTGACTGCTTGTTTTATTTTACAAGGGAACACACATCTCATCTAACACACTAAGCATCCTCTGCAATGTCTGGTCAATGGAGCCAAATAGCTATGCTAGCTTAAACAGAGCCAAATAGCTATGCTAGCTTAAACAGAACAATATTGTTAATTACAAAAAAAAATCAAATACAATTCTTAAATGTCGTTATGAGTTGGGTTTGTATTCTAATAATATAAAGAATAAACTAGTTTTTCAATTCCTTTGCAACAGTACTAGTCTAACCACTACACAACAAAAAAGTTTCTGATCATGTCGCCACTTCCCACTACATACAAATACCTGTCAATTCCATAACCGTAGAAAATAGCCAGTTGAAACAAACAAACCAATTATATCCTAGAAGTCATGCAACGACGATGCATGCCGAAATAATACTTGATTCATATTTTCGAGAGTTTGCAGTTTAACATCATACACATATGTCTTTTGCTTTTCTAAATATAATTGAGTTTATATTGTAGGCTAATCGTTAATGCATTCCTGCTGAAGGTGACAGAAGACAAATAGAATATCATTTGCACGGGCCCAAATAACTCTGACTATCTGCATGATCTGCACAATACATGATGCGCACAACATAACCGGGAGCTGTTATAATGAATTAGAAAGTTATTATGAAGAATCGACACATCAGATAGGCCTATCGTTTAAGGCACATAAAATATGCATGGAAGTTAAAGCAGCCACAGGTCATTACCGCTAAGAAATGTTATTTTATTTTTACCTCTGATCCGTAGAGTGACTTGAATAAGCTCTTGCCAGTCATCAAAGTGTTCCAGACTCAGAATCTATTTTTTTCTTAGATTAGGTAAGATTCAACTTTGTCACTGAACAAGTACAGTACAAAGAAATTTGAAAGTGCAAATAGAAGAGGGCAGAAAATGTACTTGTAATATATGTAGTATAAGTATTTAGTATAGTATAAGTTGAATGTATGTTACAGATGTGAAATACAGATGTGAAATGTACATATGTGCAATGAAGGCAAATGCAGTACAAACGGCAATTCTAAATGCCACTAAACATCCTCTACAATGTATTGTCAATGAAGCTGGCATCCATATACATTTAGAAATTGACATGTTATTATAGGGTTAATTATTAAAAACATTCTTTGATATCATTTTATTGTAATGGCTTTTTAAATAGACAAGAACAATATTTCTGTAACAGAAAAATATACCATCAGCCGTTTTGAGCTAGAAACCAGAGTTGATATTGGGATTGTTATTAATCGAGATAAAACCTTCATCTTCATCCGCTTATCTGTTGTCGGGTCGCGGGTACAGCAGCTCCAACAGGGGACCCCAAACTTCCCTTACCCGAGCTGCATTTGCCAGGTCTGACTGGGGGATCCCGAGGCGGTCCCAGGCCAGTGTCGAAATATAATCTCTCCACCTAGTCCTGGGCCTACCCCGAGGTCTCCTCCCAGCTGGATGTGCCTGGAACACCTCCCTAGGGAGACGTGCTGGGGGCATCCTTACCAGATGCCCGAACCAACTCAACAGGCTCCTTTCAATGCAAAGGAGCAGCGTCTCTACTCCGAGTACCTCATTAGTAACTGAGCTTCTCACACTCTCTTAGGGAGACGCCAGCCACCCTTCTGAGAAAACTCATTTCAGACGCTTGTACCCGCAATCTAGTTCTTTCGGTCATGACCCAGCCTTCATGACCATAGGTGAGTGTAGGAATGAAAATTGACCGGTATATCGAGAGCTTTCCCTTCCGGGTCAGCTCTCTTTTTCATCACAACGGTGCAGTAAAGCGAATGCAATACCGCCCCCGCTGCTCCGATTCTCCGGCCAATCTCCCGCTCCATTTTTCACTCACTCACAAACAAGACCCAGAGATACTTAAACTATACTTGGGATAAAACCTCATTCTCTACCTGGAGGAGGCACTCCATCGGTTTCCTGCTGAGAACCATGGCCTCAGATTTAGAGGTTCTAATCCTCATCCCAACCTATTTGTACTCGGCCGCGAACTGGTCCAGTGAGTGCTGGAGGTCACAGACCGATGATGCCATCAGGACCACATCAGCTGCAAAAAGCAGCGATGAGATCCCCAGCCCACCGAACTGTAACCCCTCCCCACCCCGACTGCGTCTCGATATCGTGTCCATAAATGTTACAAACAGGATTGGTGACAAAGCGCAGCTCTGACGGAGGCCAACCCCCACCTGGAACGAGTCTGACTTTCTACCGAGAACCCGAACACAGCTCTCACTTTGGACGTACAGGGATTGGATAGTCCTAAGAAGGGACCGCCTTACCCCATACCCCCGCAGCACCTCCCACAGTATCTCCCATGGGACCCGGTCATACGCCTTCTCCAGATCCACAAAACACATGTATACCGGATGGGCATCTTCCCAGGCCCCCTCCAGGATCCTTGCAAGAGAAAAGAGCTGGTCGGTTGTTCCACGACCAGGACGGAATGCGCATTGTTCCTCTTCAATCTGAGGTTTGACTATCTTCCAAACCCTCCTTTCCAACACCTTTGAGTAGACTTTCCCAGGGAGGCTGAGTAGTGTGATACCCCTATAATTGGCACACACCCTCTGGTCCCCCTTTTTGAACAGGGGAACCACCACCCCGTTCTGCCACTCCTTAGGCACTACCCTCGACTCCCACGCAATGTTGAAGAGACGTGTCATCCAAGAAAACCCCTACACATCCAAAGCTTTCAACATTTCTGGATGAATCTCGTCAATCCCCAGATTTTTGCCTCTGTGGAGCTGTTTAACTACCTCAGTGACTTCTGCCAAGGAGACTGACGATGCTTCCCCATTAGCCTCCAGCTCTGCCTCTGCTAAAGAGGGTGTGTTAGTGGGATTTAGGAGTTCCTCAAAGTGTTCCTTCCATCGCCCAATTACCTCCTCAGTTGAGGTCAACAGTGTTCCATCCTTACTGTACACAGCTTGGATGGTTCCCCGTTTCCCCCTCCTGAGGTGGCGGATGGTTTTCCAGAAACACCTTGGTGCCGACCAAAAGTCCTTCTCCATGGCTTCCCCGAACTCCTCCCACACCTGCTGTTTTGACTCTTTCACGGCAGAGGTCGCAGCCCTTCGGATTCGCCGATACTCTGCAACTGCTTAAGGAGTCCTCTGGGATAACATATCCCGGAAGGCCTCCTTCAGTTGGACGGCTTCCCTGACCACCGTTGTCCAACAAGGTGTACGAGGGTTACCACCCCTTAAGACACCTAAGACCGTTAGACCACAGATCCTCACCGCAGCTTTGGCAATGGAAGCTTTGAACATCGACCACTCAGTTTCAATGCCCCAACCTCCACAGGGAGGTCAGAAAAGCACAAAATAAAATCATAAATCAGAATAAATTTGGCCAGAATAATCATGGCATGAAATTATCGTACCACCCCTAATATCCAGTGTAAGTAAGCACATTGTTTTGTAGCCATATTACTAATTCATTGATAACAAACTCAGGGCCCAGCAACAAGGCTTAACAAAAATATGTTTTAATCATTACTCTTGGCTGTAGAGTGAATAGAGCTTGGCTCAGAGGTGCGTGTAATGATCACATTGCTTGTGTGATGTGAGGTGTCTGTCATTATGCTGTATGTATGTGTGTGCGTATGTGTGTGTGTGTGTGTGTGTGTGTGTATGAAAGAGCATGAATGGATGTGTATGAGACCAATATCATTTCCCCCCCAAGCTCTAAAGTACAGAGAGCATGCAGCACAGAAATGTGATAGGGGCGAAAATAAGACAAGCGAGGGGTGACATCACCGGTTGTTCAGTGTAAACTCTATTGTCTGGGGATAAAAAAGAGAGGATGTTCCTGGGTAGCGCGCGCTTCAATACTGAGGGATTACTGCTGGAACATGGAGAAACTGGTGTAGTCTCACTGACGAGGCCCGTAGATATGGGCAGACTGCCAATGCGCCATATAAAACACCTGACCTGTAAATGTCATTACAATGGAGGATATTTAGTGTTTAAGAAACCCATCTCTTGTACCCATACCGTCCCGAAAATGTTTTGTGCACCCTGATGAAATGTGAACTAATTGTCATTACAAACCGACAGGTCTTTGTATTTTCACAACCTACAACTTCCCACAATGTAAAGATATGTTATAGAATGTAACAACTGTAATTTGTAATTGTTATTCGTTATGTACAGATCACTCGCTAACATTTCTTTTGTATTCCTATTTCTAACTGTTGTACCCCCGCATTGTAGGGGAAGAACCTGTATGTAAGCATTTCACGGTTAGTCTACACCTGTTGTTAACAAAGCATGTGACAAAAAGAGTTAGGATTGATGTGGTTAACACACCCAGGCTATTCCCAGGAGATTCTGTGGAGGTAGCGAGATCTTGGCTACTGCCTGGTTTCCGTGCTGCGAGTTAACATTAAACTGAACGTGTAAGGGGAAGGAGAGCATCCTGGCACTTCACTGTTGTGTAAGCAAACAACTGCCCTTTCCCCCTCCTCTTTTTCACCCTCTTCAAAAGGGAAAAATAGAAAAACTTTCAATGAACCAGCCACCTAAAGGAGCATTGGGGAAAAAAATAACAGTGAAGCTGTGAGTGTGAAAGAGAGAAATTGCATAAATCTGGATGTCGCTTTCGATTTTAAGCAACAACACGGCCTTGAACACAGGATGAAAGTTGTTTGGAAAAGTGTCACAACTGACAGGGCGAGTAATAAACTCACATTTGGTTTTCGTGTGATATTTAAATCACATGTCCTGCTAGATTTTAGAGTACACCAGGGATGATTAAGCAAAAAGTAAATACGTATAATTCTAAACATAAACATTTCTAGCTCAGCAACTAATTTCTAGGTTTCTAAATCATACAAATAGCTCATATGAGTACAACATGCCAATACGTCAGCCTGTCATTTCACATTTGTCATCCGCACAGAGTCCAGACCTACGGGGTCTATAAGGAGTTTGTACAGCGTGGAAGTCCCCTTTCACCTGGCTACCAGTAAGCTGGACCGGCCGTGCAGAGGGCTTTGTGTTCAGGCTAACCAGATCGGGGTGAGAATTCCCAGGGCCCATTGAGGCCAGCCGTAATGCGAGAGGCCCTGGTTGGGGCCACACCCACAATGGTTGTGGGTATGTGTTGAGCGTTTGTGGAGAGTGTGCGTGCGTGTGTGTGTGTGTGTGTGTAGGGGGGTTCTCTCAAATGACGTAGTGCTAGCTGGGGACTGACTGAAACAGTCTGTGTCAGTCCCCTCCCGACTGTGCCAACCATACAGGCACCTGACCTGTATTTCAGTGAGGACGCTGTGCTCACCACAGCACCTCAGGGCTGGGCCCTTGTCCCTAAGGTTTGAACGGTCCGCTCCCCGTCACCTGAGGATAGGACACCACCCCCGCGGTGCAATCTTCACAACGGGGCCCGAGACCCCAGAGGAATGCAGCGCCTGTGTACCGTTGAGCTACTTCAATCCAACCGGGCCGAGCAACACGTAAACACACGTCAGCTGACTAAAGCCTCTGCGGCCTGCCGGTTTACATGCCACCCATCACTTGGCGAGGAGCTGTTTGTTTTTGTATCAGGCTCTGCCGCGCAGCTACATAAACACACCTGGGCTTATGCCATGTACTGGATTATTGCTTCCTTTCTTTTTGTCACAACCAATTGTCCTCAAGGCGGAGCCACGGTAGGGGCCTCTATTCCTGCATGGAGGTTAACTGATGGCGACTCTCCGCGCCAGAGCTCCCGGGCCGGTCTGGCCATCGCAACAACGCGCTCTCAATTCATCCTGGGATCATCTGACGAGCTGTTTGTCATCACAGAAGTCAAAACAGTTCAAGTGGCGGCAGTTATTAGAGACACTTGACAGGCGATTTGCCCTAGCGTTCACCGGGGATAGGGAACTGAACACTGGAGGAAACCTGTAATGTGGTTAGGTTTTCATCGTCAGGGTTAGTTTTCACATGTCACAGGGTTATATAGACACAACTCAACCCTCTCAAAGCCCTCGGGATGTTAGTCGACTCCATCATCGACAGTTACTCATGATGTCCCATCAGAATAGTGCTACTAATCCTGAAGGCAAAGGCAGCGGTTCAGTCCCCGATGGGAAACATTTAAATAGTTTTAGTTGAGTTACTTAGTTGTTACCGACTCCCTAAAGAGGGCAATCAGGGGGCCTCGGTTGGTTTGACTTCAGGCCACTTTAGAGTGGCCCTAGCAGGTGTGTCCTCCGGGCCCCCAGAAAGGGTCAGGACAACGTATGTCCTTAATATAGACTTTAATGAGAATCCTTACAGGAAGAGGTAAGAGGTCTTACAGGAAGAAGGTTGTCATCATCGGTACTTTTGTAAAAAAAAGTTTTTTTTCCTTTAAAAAAGCGTGTCATTTACTTAAACGTTACTTAAACAAATCAATTCAAAAAGCTCAAATGGTATCATTAGTGGAAGTGAAGAGACATGGTAAACGGCAAAAGAAGTGTGGAACTGATTACAGACCAGGGACTACTGGAATAGATGTTAAGAAGTGAGCTGAGTTAGATGGGGGATTGGCCTAAGAGGGACTAGAGACATTTCAAATATTGCACATGACTCACCACTTTCAGTCAGTAACCTGGTGCTCCCCTCGGGCCAGGCATTGTACTTATGCAAATGTGGGATTTCTAAGGAAAGATGAATCTCACCCAATTGTTGTCCAAATTCTGCATGAATAACAGACAACTATATATGATACTGTACATGTTGACAATGAAAAGTCAGAAATGTAACTATAGTCTCTCCTTCAATTTCATTTGTGGGGCAGATAAATAAAAGCAAAACTATGCCCCAATCTACCCAACACAGTGCCAAGAGACAAGAAAGGGTTGCATCATTTAGGACCTCTATCTTGGTCACCCATAACTCCTCCAAAACATTAGATCGATCCATGATGAGTTGATAAGGAAGTCAGTGTGCACCACCACCATCAGCTGGTAGGTTTCAGCTCACTGCCAAAGACCATTTTAATGGACCATGAGTGAAGGCCAGGCTGCTTAGCAAAGAGCTACGGGAATGGACCTGCTTATGTAAAATGGAATAACCATGAGTTTCTGACAGAGCCAAGCAGAAGTTATGTTGCATTAGAAACCGGCCCAGAATGTAAAGTCCTCTCCACCATCATAGCACAGTGAGGCCAAATGTTTGGTCACTTTTTCTTGGACATATTTCACCACCCTAACCAAAATGTGCCTGAGGCAAAAAGATTCTTTAAAGAACAAGAGTTTTCTCTCTTCTGAGGTTGAATATGAAATTACACTTGAATTCAACTACAAAATATTTACTCAGTTGTGGACAGATTTCTCAGCTTGTCAGGACTAGTTCTTTTTCATAGCACTTGGAGTCCTATGGGCAGTCATACGTGTCACGCTAAGTAAATACATTTTGTCTTCTAGCACGGTAACCAGACTGAGTAGTGCAGCATTCAGCAGTCAATCCATAATAGCTATATCCCTCATCTTGTCTGCCATTTTCCAATGTCTCGTAAATAGAATTTTAGATGAACCAAATCAAAAACAAGTGTGAAGCCAAGAAGACTGACAGGGTTTTAACTAAAAAATGTTATGAGGCGCTCAAAAAGCAACAGCCTAATCAATCACTCTGAGGCACCATGGGATATGAAGTCCAGGTTGATTCATCAGTGGAGCCTCATAAAATGTGCTTCACTACTACAAACTACAGAGCATGACTGGCTGCAATGCTCTCATATGACTGATTACACGCATCCCTGACCGTTACCACACTTTAGCCAAAAAGTATTTGTTTTCATTCAAATACCTCAAATGCAATCAATTGTGCTTGAGTGGTGAAATAAAACCAAGTAAATAGTCATAAAAGTGCAAAACCCATTGTCCTGATACTACAGCAAGGCTTACTTTACCCCTTCCATTTCTACAATAAATGAATTACAGCCAATCATTGCTTTCAATTGTATGTATATAAATAGGAAAATAGTGACTAAATGTAGATTTTTTTTTATTCTGGTCAATAATAGGTTTTATATGATTGTGATTAAATAATATTTGGACTGACGTCCAGCGGTTATATAAAAAATACCTCTTTAGTCCGACAAAAGGTCCTGTTGAAGTTTTTCAGTAGACAAACAACACAAGAGATTCTGTTTATGAGATATCTTCCCGCATTTCAATATAAATCCTGCTGTCTCAACTTCATGGTTTAACAATAGCAGTTAGGGTCAGAATATGAGTCAGACTTCAGATTCCATCCTTTCCATGTCTCCCAGGGTTTATACTCCACTAGGCCCAGTTTAATGGATACTTCTACACCCTACTTATATAAGTTAGTCAAGGAAACAGTAAACACCCCCCCAAATTCTTATTTTCAATAGTAAGTTAAGACCCCAACTGAGCTTTGGGGTTGTGGGGCCTCCTAGCGGTTGGGGGCCCAAAGCCATCACTTATGTTGCTTATGCCTGGGGCCAGCCCTGCCCACGCGCTTCCCAGGCTTTCAGAGGCACTGTCAGGGTCAAACCTAGGCCGTAGTGGTCAGGCCACGCACCTACAGAGAACGACCCAAAGTCAGTTCTATAATTTCATTGTGGGAGAACATTTGCTTGATTATGCTAATACTGTTATCAGGCCCATCAAAGCAGACTCTAACATATTGCAAGGCCTTGTTTTGGGAGCCAATATAAAAAATTAAGAGCATTCAAATGTAATTACTGATTTTGGCAGAGACCTTATTTCAATAAGAAGTTCAAGCTAAATCTGATATTTATAGATTTCTTTTTCGGCTTTTACTTCCTTTACCTATTGCCGTTTTAAACAACCCTACAAACACAGGTCACTCTATATTCCATAGGGTACATCCGTCTACTTCCTTAACCATCCTGAATGTACACCATCTGTCCTCCTCCTGCTCCCTGTCTCCTCCACTCTTCCATCTCTCCCTTTGGTAATTCATTCCATGTGTGAGGTGTTCAGTGCTGAGCCACAGCCTCTCTCTCCATCCGATGAACCTCTAATTCAAACCAGCCAGGCTCTCCCCTCACATTACTTGTTGTTACACTTTATTGAATGTTGAATTGCCGCCAAATTCAGTCAACAGATTTACATAATTATGGGAAAGGCCGTGTGAGACGAATGGGAAATTCAGTTAGGAGACCACCGGTGACAAGAGGCCAATGTTATTCCCCACTGACCCCAATCACTGCAGTGTAGCAGGGGGAGCTAGACCTCATCTCTATCCATAAACACAGCCATGGTGAAAGCCACTCTAACTGTAAGGGTTGTGTGTTTGGAATGATGAATAAGTAGACCGTGTGGGAATTACACAGGGTTATTATACAGTTACAACATGTTGTGCTATAGTGACACCTATTGGAAGAGCCACTGTCTATCTGTCTGTCCATGGGGCTGAGGTGGAAGCCTGTCTGGTCTGGCCCTGAGGGGGAGTAGTGAACTGAGCTCCACTGTAAAACGAGACGCAGGTTACAGTAGACCAGGGAAACCCAACACTAACACACATGGGTCAACACATCCTGTTCGTAATGCAGGCAAACTAGCATGACCGTCATTTATCCTATGTGTTGAGTCCATGACAGTTACTTGTCACAGGGACTCCATCCGGAACACTGTAAACAGTTTGAACAAGCGAACCTCACAGTACATTCCAGCGTCAGAGTATTCCAGAGCCATCCTTCAGATGGGCTTCAACAATGAAAGGTAGATGGAACATTTTCTGTTCTTTCTGTATGATGAATCATATCAGGGTGTTAGGAACAGATTCCGTTTGGCTGTTGAGGAGAGGACATTTCGGCTTACACCCGGCACGGGTCTAAAGCCCCCTGCCAACCATGGAAAGATGTATTAATGGAGGAAATTGTTCCTTGAGAAACAAAATAAACTTTGCCCCAGTTGTGGCGTATGCCTTTCATATGGCACTGCCAAATATAACCATTAAAACATTAATTTAATTTTAGCCCGTCTGGTTAGTCCCATTCATTTTTAATTTGGGGGAAAAGGTTTTGCGGTATTTGACTAGAAACCTTTTTTCTTCGTTCTGTTTTTGGCTGTAGTGTGTTTCCACAAGGCCTCTGTAAAAACACCCCACTGTGCAGCTGGGGGAATATACAGTCAGTCTGTGGTCAGGTGCCCATCCTGGCCCTGCAGGCCAACCACTGCTCCTCATATACTCCTGCAATCACTCCCTCTCTCAAAGGGCCAATTGTTTTCTTTCCTCTTTTTTAATGGAGGGCTTTATGACCAGCGTTTTTTGTATAAGTCTGTACTAGAGTTCAGGGGTCACAGTGAAAGCCTGGCTCACACAATGACCACATTCCTTCACAGTCTCCCATGGTAAAAAATTACCTGGTATTTCTTACAGCTCTACGTTTTGGTGGGTATCTGCATGGCTGCCTGGTCAAGACCTGCCGGCACCCTACATTTAATAACATTTTGTTTACAAAGCGTTTTTTTTTTTCACTGAACAGAATGAAAAGCACAATATAATAATATTAATTTAATACAGTATCTCACTACAAGATAAGGCAGAGCAGGAATACAGCGAAATGGTGTGTAAGCCTGACAAGTGAATGAAAGTGTGTGTGTGTGTACACATGTGTGTCTATGCATGTATATGCATAGTATTATCACTAAAGCTAAGATAAGTCACTCTGCGCTATAGCAGTATAAAGCCCTTGCAACAGATTGGGTCCGTTTCTCAGGAACCAGACCAGGCATGCAGTGAAACAAAGTCCACATTATGCTTTGGAAAGAATAACACCGCCAGAGATTTATATCAGAACTGCATAAAAAGAGGAAGGTAAAAATAGGGAAAGGGAATATCATTCCAGTGTTTTCCTGGGGAAAATAGATTGACTCAGCATCTATGCCTAGTACAATAGTAGAGGTCAGAGAAGTACTATGATGACCAACCACAGCAAAGCCCTTACTGATGCTAAACACTAGGGAACACTGATATATAATAGGGGGATATAGAGGCAGACAGGCCGATAGAGGCGGGCATCCAGGAACGCAGAGGCAGTCAGTCAGGCAGATAGAGAGAGGCAGCCAGCCAGCAAGGCAGATAGCTAGAGTCAGGCAGGCAGATGGGTAGAGGCAGACAGCCAGGCAGACAGGTATGGGCAGCCAGGCAGATATAGAGAGGCAGCTGGAGAGCACCAGTGAGCTTGGGAGGTAGAGTCAGCCAGGCAGATAGATAGGGGCAATCAGCCAGGCAGACTGACAGGTAAAGGCAGCCAGACAGGTAAAGACAGACAGCAAGGCAGACAGGTAGGGGCAGCCAGGCAGAAATAGAGAGGCAGCTGGAGAGCAATAATGAGATAGGTAGGTAAAGTCAGCCAGGCAGATATAGAGGCAGTAGTGAGATAGGTAGGTAAAGTCAGCCAGGCAGATAGGTAGAGTCAGCCAGGCAGGCAGACAGGTAGGGGCAGCCAAGCAGGCAGACAGGTAGGGGCAGCCAAGCAGGCAGACAGGTAGGGGCAAGCAGGCAGATATAGGGAGGCAGCTAAATAGCAGCAGTAACAAAGTTAGTAGAGACAGTCAGGCAGATAGATGGAGGCTGCCAGGCAGATAAGAGACAGACAGTTAAGCAGATAAGAGGCAGACAACACCGTGATCACCACAGACACAAAACTCTGTACTTTAGACACCCTGGAATGGGGTTAAAGGGAACAATGATCTCCAAAGTAAAAATCTGATTTACCCAACCCCTGACATATAAATGAATAAAGGGCAAGACATAGACATTAGGAGGAAGGAGAGACAGCAGAGTAAAGAAAGGGAGGGAGAGACAATAACAGAGGAGGGAGAGATAAATTAATACTGGATTGAGGTTAAAGGAGAGTAATAAATAAACCTAATCTCAATTGAATTTTACATCATTTTCAATTCAACCTTTACTTACGCAGCCTGTAATCACTGAAATAAATCCATTTTTCAAGAGAGACCAGTTCCAACCAAATTAGGCTGTGCAGTGTTAGTAAAAACAGTATGACCTGCGTCCCGTTAGTGACCCTCTGTAGTTTTAAGGAAATACAACGGTCTTTACATCGGTCTCCATGGTTAAGGGACAGAAACAAGGAACCAGAATCCGTTCAGATCCATGTGCGAAAAAAGAATAATTCTTCACAATGGATTATGGATAATAATCAAGAACTCAAATAATCCAAAGCATTCCATCAAATAATCTAAATGGATTTGTTCTACTGCAGAAAGTATCTCAGAAAGTATTGGATATTATGGAAGCCACTTCCTGTTGTGTCTGCCTCCTTATTTGTACCAGATGAGGGAGGAGTAATCTTTGACTAGACCAGCGAATCCAAATAGGATTACTGTTTTTTCCACTTAATATCAAAGCCTTTCTAATGTCCACCCTTCTCTGAACCTTTAGACACCACTTGTACAAACGAAATAACTAAGTTGTTTGCCTAGCTATCCCAACAATTACATTCATTCTCTTTAATTCAGTTAGACTGGAAACTTCACATGAACCAGCCAAAACCTGGGCCCTGGGAAAAAAAAAATTACCGGAATGTCTCACACCAATACAGTATTAAACCTGAGTAGCACATTCCTCCTCCATAGAGATAAAACACATCCGTAACACCCCTTTCTGCAACACAGGTCCTGTGAGTCTGCAGCTGAAGATCCACATTGTCCCTGATATGCCATTTATCTCCACGCCGTCACGTCACGGGAGTACTTCAGGTTACAAGAAAAGACGGGGAAAAGACTCCAATGCAAACTCCTTTCTCTCTAGAGTCTGGGGCCTCCATGCAAAGTAACTGGTTGTCACCAACACTGTCATTATCAGAGCTTCTGCTGGCCACATTTGCATAAGCATTTCATTTTCCAGACAATCTGTTGGAGGCAAATAGCTCCAGGTTGTTCCATTTGTTCTGACAGGAAGGATAGGAAGAGATGTAACTTTCCTTAGTCTCTAATGAGCTGGCACCAGTGCTCGGTCAAGACTGATGACGTAAGATGCATGTAAAATCCATTTGCCATCCGTCACCACGGGGAAAGGCAGTCAGGAATGTACAAACGAGAAGAGACAAATTATTGCTGACCTTCTTAAATCATCCAATGGCACATGGTTAAGGCAAGCAAATGCTAAAAATATACTTATACAACTTACTTGTATGAGGGTAATTAAGAAGTTTTTGACGATTGAAGATTATGGTTTGAATGGCAAAGATGAACCCAAGAGACAAGAGTTAAGGAGAACTTGCATTGTGTGGTAACAAAACCATGTCTACAAATCTACAGTTGAACACCACCAGCCAAATTTGAAGGGTTGCACCAAAGGGCCTGACGGATGGACAAAGTAGACAGTGAACTCTTTGAAATGAACACCAGCTGTGGGACTGCAGTCAGATTGGTACTGGAAGTCTGGTTAAGTATTAGCACTTTTTGTATCTGTGTAGGCAGCGCCGGTGACATTTATTCTACACCCTGACAAGCTATACCCAGGACACAACTGAATGAATGACGCTCAGATGTGTTTAACTCAAAGGGAAGCGTTTCCATGGTGATCTGCAGCCCGGCGCCCTGAGTGGCATCTTACACCAATTAGTGGAGTTGTTGTGTGGGAGGTAGCATGGCGAAGATGAGGAGGCAATTTCTCTCAAACCTCAATCAAATGAGAGAAGAAAGAAAAATATCCCTCTCTTTATAGCAAGGCCGTGTTTATTTAACAAGAAATTTCACTAGCCCCCTTAACTGCCCTTTGTCAAACAACTGTGAAACCATGTCGGCCCAGGGACAGTTAGGGCCCTCCAACCCTCCCCGGCTCGTCACCGGCGCTTCATTAATAACTGTCGCCTCAACGAGGCGGGATGACAGTGAGGCCTGTCCAACTGACACCATCCATGATCTTCACCGAACTAGATTAATGTCAATTGACATCATGGTGCTGGCAAGGGAGTATGACTCCTTAATGGGGTGAGATTTTATTTGACAGGAGAAAAGGGTGGAGTCTGACATTCTCCCAATGTCTGTGTTTGTAAAGTACGTGCTTAGGCGAGGGAGAGGATGACACTGATTCTCCGAGGCTTTGTACGTTCCTTCACAATGAGCCGAGTTGTGATGGAAAAATTACTTCTGCTCGGAGGAATGAGAAGGAAAGAAAGAACTTAGTGATATCTACAGAAAAGATATCTACATGAAAAGAAAGATGAAAGATAAATGATTGAGAGAAAGACAGACAGAATCAAATATTGACCAGATCGGACATGCAGTGTTTTTCTTTCATTATTTCATTGAGTGGAATAGGCCTCACAAATGACAGAAAACTTTTTGCCTGAACCAACAAAGGAAATGTACACAGAACAGTTTGATAAATCAACTATAAAAACAAGTTTTCGAAACTTGCTGATGTAAAATATACTGGGTCTCGGCCCCTTTGCAGATTAACACGATTGAGAGAGAAACGCAAGCTTCATGCTTGACCAACCAGAACACCCACAAGTACAGAATTTCTCTTTTGTTTTTAAGGCGTCACTCCAACTGTGCAAGGAAACATTATGTTGAGCAAAAAAAAAGACCAGTTCTACGCGTGACAGCTCTGATGACCACGCCAATCCCAGCGTAGGTAAATAAGAATTTCATCAAAACCAACCTGCCACTGATTATGCGACATCTTTTCATCTTCTAGTATTTATTGTAGTCATGTTATTGTTTTCCCTCTGCCCCTCCAGCCTCCACATTTTGTCATTCCTTGGATATTACAAAAATGCATTTGTAGGAAGGCCTGCCTGGGAGAGAGTTATTTTGTTGACGTTATGGGTTTTAAAATGGCTGTGTGCTTAGGGAAGGACCCAATATGTCGCCTAGCGGCCCGATCAGAGGGTTACAACACTGACATTCAGACAATATTTCAAATATCTACAACGCTTTGTCTCAGGGTAATAGGTAAAGGGGTAATCAACTAGAGTTCATCTGCGTGTATATGGCACCCAGGGGCAGGTTGAATTAAATGCTCAGAACAGTTGAAAGATTTAAAAACCCATTTGAACCCAGGGTTGTCTTGAGCAAGACTCCAGCAAACAAACAATCCCAGCTACAAATCCCAAGCAGCTGGAAACTTCAGCCACACTATTAAGTTAAATGACAGGGCTTTGGAACCAGCACTTTCCTAACACCCATAACCCCTAGCGAAGACCACTGCTGTTGTGTCGTGTCCTAGCTATCCAAACCGTTTGTCAGCCGAGGTTGCAGCCCAGACTCGGACCGGAACAGAGGCATCCTTAAAAAAACGGCAGATACATCGCCACGTTTCCACTTTCCACTGAGGATTCAACGTTGTCACACGTCATAACTTATCACTTTTAAAACACCTTTGTTCTGCATTACACTGAGGGTTCATTATTAGAAAAAAAACGGCAAAGACACTGCAGCCCATCAATTACTCTTGATGTAGAATTCACTAGCAACCAGTTCACCCCAGTGTCAATAAGTTCCAATGTCAATAAATCTATAAGGTCCAGGTTTGCAACAACGGTTTCCCTTGTTAAAATAATGAATAGCACAGAGCAAGAACTAGGAACAGACAGAGATATTTAGACATAGAACCCTAATTCTTCTGAAACTTGTGTGTACTATATACTTACAATTGCAGATTTTTTCATATACTCTTTTGTTATTATGCCCTTCATATTATCTACTTGCTTTGGCAATGTAAACACATGATTTCCCATGCCAATAAAGCACTTTAAAATCAAATTGAATTAAGGGGAGATAGAGAGATCACAATCACATCACCAGCTAAGTACATTCAATTTACTACGAATTTGGCTTGCTGTAACATTGCTGTTATGGGTAGCCGACATACAGGGGGAGAACACATAGAATGGTGTTGGGAACAGAGAGGAGGAAGCACTCCTCCAGCGAACACAACAAGTGGGAAACCCAGGAACAACAGAAACTACTGAAGTCCATACAGGGAAACAGTAAGCACAATTAAGGTCCTTCCACCCATACATTATGTGTAGTGGAACACTCTGGCACCTCTTTGCGGTGATAAGCAAACCTCGAGCTACTGACCTCAAACCATGGAAATTCAATTAGAGGAATTTAAGTGTTTCATAAAGCCATAGGTGGCTGTCCAGAGGAATGCCTGTAAAAACCTGGCAGCCCAGGCGTAATGGCAGTGTGCTGACGGCCTGCTCCCTGCTCTGCTCACAGGCCCTTAATTGGAAACCACAGGATGGAGAGACATACGATGAATGGGCCAGGATTTCTGTTACATGCATTGAAATACGCACTTGAACCACTCTTGAAAATGCTGTAATTTGTATTTCACTGGCTTGAACTACAGCCCAGTGTAACAGCCCTGAGAAAATACTGTCTTGTTTAAGGTGTAGATCATTTAAATAATAACCAGTATGCTTTGCAAGAATGCAGGCTATTCAGAGCATCTAACAGTACATTAAAACCATTTTTTAAAGTGAATTCCCAAACATATTATTTATGTTAAGAGCTTTCCTTGATAAATGTCATCACATGCCATTTTAAATATACAACATACCTACTTATGAATTATATACCATCTGGTAAATGCAATTTGTGACCGTCTGTGGACATATTAATTCCATAAATTTGTCATATACCTGGCCTGGACGTCATCCTAACGGCATATTGACTGGTGCTACTGTATCCTGCTACAGCTGGTCAACTAACCTTTACACAGACGCAACAAAAATAACAGTAAGTAAAACGTAATATCTGCAACCTACATAAGCTTTGGGTGCCATGGTTGGGCCAGGTCTGGGTCAAAATCCAGTGGTGCCACTGCTGCCCGGACTGATGAAGTAGCCCGAACACTACCGGACGCCTCTCCCTTCTGCCATGGGCAACATGGACGATCCAATTAGGGGAAATGGGTGCTCCTGGTCCATGCAATAAAAGATCCACCATGGACTGACCCAGTCTAAAAAGACCCTCAACAAGTATACCAACCGTAGCTAACAACAAGGTTTGTTATGGAAAACAGGACCAGACCACACAATGAGGAGCCATGAAAATCCCAGGGAGAGAGGCGTGTTTTTAGCTCCAGCAGACCTGGGTTCAACAATGACCTTTTATTCACGTACGGCAAATTCCATGAGCGTTTGTTTAAGGTGGTTTGGATTGTCAAATCTGCAGGGCTTGCACATTGGGGACTATTCTGTTCATTTCATTGCAGTAGACAAGCTCAACAGTGCAGAATATTTGAACTAGTTCTAATGAGATTTGAACCCAGGGCCTAGACTGCTGCTGCAGAGGCCCAGTAATCCACAGGGAACCATCCCAAAGCCCATAGAGCCCAGAGCTGCTGAAAGACTGCATCTTTCCAGCCGTTTCTCCAACTCCAGGCCCATCAAAGAACAGAGCATCATGGTTTCCCAGCAGCAGCCACACTCCTTCCCACCAGTAGCAGTTAGCAACCAGCTGCTCTTCTCCAGACTCCCCACATATCTCATTCTCCTCAGACTTGGCCAGAGAACAGTCAACTAAACTCTGAGACCTTGGCTGTCCTTGTTCCTTTCTCACATAGCCCTCCGTTCCTCAAACATTCTTCACTACACTTATTAAGGAAACAACATCTATTTATTTAAACTATGAAATACTAAAGCTGTGGGTTACAGAGGAACTAGTGCAAGAGGCTTAGTTCTTTCAGCAACATGGGTGGTTGGTTCATACTGAGAAGACAGCACGTCGTGATGTACAGCGTGTTAATACTGTTGTATATATGGAGGGATTCTAAAGAACATCCAGTACAGAATGCATGATGGCAAGCAAGGAAATCCACTAATTTAACAACGACCGCTCTATGGCTACCCATATACAGTAGAGTAATGTGGACAGTCACGGACTTAAAAGAACTGGACATGAAAGGCTTGGCATGACCAATGTGCTGGGAGGGAGACTGGAGTCTGTGACACATTGGCAGATGTAATCTATGACTGACTCTATCTGCCCGACATGGGTTCAAATAATGTCTGTTATCTAATACTTCATATGTGCTTGACTAAGCTTGGAGATGTATCAATGAGAAGAAAAAAAATGAAAACACATCAGGCAGGCTCAATCAAACACCGAATATTTGAAAGATAACAAATTCTATTTGAACCCTTGTGTGCAGTCTCCCTCCCCTGTCGCCCTCTCTGTTATTTCTAGACTGTTAACAATCTCTCAATCCACTGGGTATCACTCCTGTCTCTCCCCTGCCCGTTTACTTAACCCACTTACACCCTGCCAAAAACAATTTCTTGCTTGAAATGTGACAAATAAAGTCAGCTAATGAAGTGCTTTTTACCGTCTGAGATGTTAGAGAAACCTCCTTTAAAGTGGCACCTTAATGGCATTAAAATATAAACCACATTGTCAGAGGCAGGGGTGCGTAACAGGCGTTGTATTAGATGTAAAGGGACCATTACCCAGCCAGTTATTTTTCCCAATGCAGCCATATGGGACTTTGCTTTGAGGCTCGCGTTTATTCTTCATCACCAAGCTAAAACAGAAACAGACAGGCTCATGATCTGTCCCACGGTCTCATAGACAACTGGACCTGTTCCTTAACCTTCCACCATGGGAGAGTAGATGGGAATATGTATGGTACATGAATCCACAGATTGACCATAACAATCCATGCAGAATGGTAATGGGATGTTGGCTTTGTTGAGAAACAGTACATCGGAGAGGGAGTGAGGCTGTCTGCTTTGGAACGCTGATCAACTCCAGGTCTTGCCGTCGCTCATGATGAAGTGTGTGTAATGGGGGTGGATCAAGATCAGGTAAACAAACAGGGTGCTGAGGTTTTGCAGAGGCAGGCGTGTGGAACAGTGCAGAAAGCAGACTGACATGGGACTGCTGGACTGACCAGGTTGTTGGAGAGAGTCACAGACCACAAGTCTCTACTGACTGATTGGACGGACAGAGCGGATGAGCGTGACAGTGAGAAATAGTCTTTCTAGGGGAAAATGGGACAGCATAAACAGACAGCCTTATATATGTTCCTCTGGTATTTAGCTGCCTTGTTTGTAAACATACTGTAGTTTTAATAATGAATGAGATATGTTTGCTAGCTCTGGGAGAGTTGGCCAGTCCAGAAGCAGGACTTGGCCAACAGGCAGATCAAGGATTTCTTATTTACAAGCCAGCTAAACAGGACCCTCAAACCTGACTGGAAGTGGAACACCATGATGGGTATCTCGGGCAGTATGTTTGTTCATTCAGTAATGTGTTTTTGAGACTGGTTAAGGCATGATAAATGACCTGTGAGAAATTCAAGTTAATTTTTACTGTATATATTGAGTAGAATCATTACAAGGAAGCGGGGGAGCACCATATCATTCGGTAAAAAGATATGGTGCTCCCAAGTCTGGAGACAAGCACATAGGGATTTTCTATAGTCTGAATAGGACAGAAGAATCTCCTGCCTAGAATTTCTAATACTGGTCCTGTTCAGATCCACAATGCGCTTTGTCACACCACTATGGAGTGAAGGCTAGGTAAAGAAGTGGAAGGTAAAGAAGTGGAAGGCAAAGAACTAGAAAGTAAAGAAGCTGAAGTTAAAGAAGTGAAAGGTGGTGGCAAGAGAAAGACACTCTTTTATAATAATGAACAGGTAGTAGAGGATGAGAGATAGGGAATACATAGCCGGAACACATATATATTCTATAGGTCTGTGACTCGGATGGGTAAAGAACAAAAAAATAGCTGGCAACATTTCCACATCATTATTATCATAATAATAGAAATATCATGGTTAAAGTCCTTCTTAAATCAGGAACCCAGCCAGGCAGGCTAGAACATCTGCCTTCTTTTCCAACCGCTGCACTCCACCAATAACTACCATTGTGATTATCATTTGGTTAAGATTACTCTCCAATCTGGCTGGAACACTTTCGGTCTTTTCCAACCACTGGGCTCCACCGATAATAGCTAGCTAGCTCCCAACTCCTGTTCCAGTTACCCACGCAGCATGCTGGCCCAGCCAGGCACCTACACTAACCACTCTTAACTGCTAAACACAGTAGCTCCTCAGTGAGTCATAGCCTTGTTTTATGGAGCCACAGTTGCCACAGTTGGCTGGTGCATTACTCTGACGTATGATCCAGACCACCAGCATGGCCAGACCCACCACCGGGGGAGCACTGTGGACAGTGTGGTTGCAACTCTTGCAGGTTGACAGAGCTAGCCCGTATTTATTAATTTGGCTAAAGACTTCAGTTCTGTAAACCATCTTAGCCTAATGTTGGATTCCAACTAGATTGATTACACATTTAACACAATGCAGATGAGAACTATACAATCGCTAAGTAAAGCTAAGCCATTTGAGCTCTTAAAGGGACATGAGGATAAGTGGTATGAGCGTGGCATAATAAACCGTGACAATTGATAGGAATGATGTGTTGCACTTTTGGTGAAGGTCATTCCCTTAACTAAACAAATGACATTGTGCTTCTATGTGTAACATGTATTTGCATTTCTGTGGGACGCACTGAGTGAGTGAAAACGATTGAGGACAGAACAAGCTGTGTCTGTACTCTCGAAGACCACGAATAAATCTCACCCTCCTCAACAGTGGTCGACTGCGGTTTCTTTTATTGGTTAAGTCCAAAACACCATTTTTGGCTATAGTGTATGTTACAACTTGGCCAAGACCCGCTGATCAACTGGGAACAGACTTAATAGACTTCCAGGTTCTCCGGACTGTGTAGTCAGGTTTGGAAGTTATTTGTTAGAATGTGTAAACTATGTCAGGGTTTAGGGCCTGCTAAACATTCTGCTGTGTCTCTGGTGGCTCTTTAGGGTTGGATTGTGTCAGTGCTGCTTTTAACTCCCCCCTCCACTTGTATGCTGACAACACTGTCCTGTACCTAATATATTGGTATATACCTGTTCTGCTTGTTCAATACCTTTATCGCCCAGTTTCAGTAAGAGGTAAAATCAAATTTTATTGATTTCGCAATAAGGCATCTTTTACTGACGCCACTGAAAAGGACAATAGGTTCTCAATCTACTTACCTGAACTGAGCACATCTGTAAGCTAAATCTGTTGTGACAAATCATTTATCAGTTTTATGTTTATGTTGTGGATGATTTGCCACTGCCAAATGAACCAAAAAAAGAAATTTGCAGCCATGTGTATTTACGCTATCCTCTCCAGGTCACTCTAAATTCCTGTTTAAAAAGAGTTTCCTGCTCCTAGACCAAGCTAATATGATTCTTCTGTCTTAGCGATTCAGAGCTAATTGTTCCATTTCCCAACCCACCTAAACTCCACCCCCGCATGCTTCAAGATGTAGTGGTCTGTTGGAGTCTAATCAGGCCCACATGCACACATACGGATAACACCAGGAGAGGGATGAAAGGAGGGAGGGAGGGGGAGAGAGAGAGGGAGAGACAGACAGCAGCATGGAGGAGCTTCAGTGTTCAATTTCCTTGAGTGTCCCCAG
>JACXGJ010003149.1:0-11027 GCA_016801105.1 Esox niger | reverse complement strand
CTCAAATCAAGTGTCAGTAGTTGACTTCCCAATGTAGTGCACTAATTCCAGAGGTCTACAATAGGATAGACCTCTCTGTGAGAAGCGTAAGGAATTAGCAGTGATTAAATCACATTCTGGCAGTGCAACGAAGGAGCAGATTGCAAAGATGCGATGTAACAAACACGTCTCCATTTCAAAATCTATGATTCATCCGGGTGTCATTTGTCTGGCAAAATGACACCCAAATGAATAATGCGGATCGCGGTGGGGGAAAAATGTAAACAGGGTTGTGTCCAAGTTCTTGTCAGGTTTTTGTCGGGCAAAGGACGCTTAAAAAGAGAGAGCTCTTATTGCGACCTGGCCTCCAATGCACACACCTACACCATCGTTAACTCATCCCCGCCCACCCACCTCCTGACCTGGCCTCCAATGCACACACCTACACCATCGTTAACTCAGCCCCGCCCACCCACCTCCTGACCTGGCCTCCAATGCACACACCTACACCATCGTTAACTCAGCCCCGCCCACCCACCTCCTGACATGAAGCCAGGAATGAAAACAATATTGGTACCAGGCCACTTCAAAGCCGGCCCTCCGGCTTCGCCCTTATCTCTCTACAGTTATGCTGTATCACTTTCCAACACGCAGCCACACGGGCCAGCTCAATAAGAGACGGATGTATACTGTCTTATGTCCACCGCTGGCCCCTGTGTGTGTGTGTGTGTGTGTGTGTGTGTGTGTGTGTGTGTGTGTGTGTGTGTGTCGCTGAGTGTAACCGGAGAATCTGTTTCGTGTCAGCGCCCTGACGCTACACATTGTGGCAGTTCTGCTCTGCCGGTTCCAACCATAGGAGCACATTAAATCACCAAAGACAAAACACAAAGACAATAATAACAACCAGGCCACGGAGGAAAGCAAAAGCGGTCTATTGGTAAATGATATTAGTGGAAAAGTCAGGCCGTGTTACTAATACGGTTGGGGGTCATGGAAGCAGCCATTTCCTAATAAAGACTTCAGAGTAGTAACAAGAACCATGCCGCGGTCTCTGCTGTAGCATCGGTGGGACGTAAAGCAGTTCTCCCAGATAAAGTGGTCTGAGATGGCCAGAGCCGAGGGAGACCCAGAACCAATTTAAAAAGGAGGAAATGACATTTCTGCGTGACAGTGTTGCTCTGGTCACTTCATGCATTCCCCAAAACAAAAAAGACAGACACGTGAATGCGGCAGAACTGAGTAATCAAACACAGGAGGGCACAGGTTCGTACGGTACATCCAGTTCCCTGTAGATGGTTGGGAAGCCATCTATGTGATGGGTTTGGCTGTATCTACTCTGACATGTTTACCACTATAGCTGCTCTGGAACAATGCCTAAGGATCAATGTCAGTTGTAGGGAGCTGATCCAAGCAGTCCAGTTAGATTGCTTTTGAGTGAGCCCAGTAACTCATCTTAAACATGGACATATCCCTCCAGTCACATTCAGAATGTATAAGCTGCTGGGCTGAGATCCATGAGTTCACCTCAGAAGAATTCAGGACCCACACATGTCCAGGGTCTGGTAGAAAGACTTCCAGGTGAACGTAAGGACTTTTAACCTGACACACTGACACACGACAGGTACTTCCAGGGGAGCAGGAGGACTTACCGTCCTACTATACCCCATATAGGCTGGGAATCTAGTTTTTCCTGGATCTTATTATTTTAAGCCCTGTGTCTGATTGCTTCTCGTGTCCATCTCCTCCAATCACTTTTATGAGGTAGACCATCTGCTGCTGAACAACTCGTATGGCAGTTTTTACTCGTGATTTGAAGAAGATGAATCCTACGTCTCGGCCTCTCCTGAAAGCAGGAACCCGTTATTTGTCTGTTTTGACTAGGATATTGTAGGATCAGAAGCAGGGCCCTGTCCACATACATTGCATCTGGACTAAGAAAGTTGCCTTTTAACTGCACATGTAGCTCAATTTGTGTTGTAATCTGTATAGTTATGCTGCCACGTCGTAACCAGAGTTCCTCAAAACAGAAGACAGTAATACACGATTTCAATTCGCCAGGGTCCCCTCTCTGGTCATCCTCTTCGTAGCCACCGCTCAGAAGCGTTTGACAGTGGGTGAATCAGACTTGCATGCGTTTGATATGATGCCCAAACACACTGCTTACGTTTGCAGTAGCCCGGGCTACTGTTAGAAGTTACATTTGCTAAAAAGCATCTCCAAGTGTGTCCTAGACTACAGCAGACAAAGACATCCAATGTGGAGAAAGGAGCAGTAGCAGCAGCTGCTGGGTATAAAAACCTACAGGAACTAGAGTCTGGAGAATTAAGGAGCCAATTCCACGGCCACTCTGTAGCCTATATTACATACCGGATACCAGGAAATGTCTAAATAGACATGGAATGGTTCTCAATATCGCCAATATTGATGTATGCATATTTTGAAAAACATTGGTGCATTTCTAGCTGTCTGGAATGAATACCAGCGGCACATTTTTGGTCACGAGGTTAAAGAGCTATAAGAGCTCAAAAGTATTCCTAAGGATGTAATTTTTCTAAGGATGTAGTTATGTTATTTTCTATGAAATGTACTGTATTAGGCGTTTGGGTGAAACATACAAACCTGGAAAAACAAATCAATTGAATTAGATGTCAAAACAGATATAGGGCCCTAAACAATGCAAAGCATGTTGACTAATTCTCAAAACACATCAACTAACATTACAACACAATCTCTTGAACTCCACTTGAACTGCCTGAAAAGCAATTTATGGAGTATTTGTTAATAGTATCAAATACAATTTGCTCATGGATTTAATATATTGTTTGGCCAAATCACCTAGCTCCGCTCTAACCATAACAAAACATACATATCCATGTACTCACACACATCACTCATATCCTAACGTTTCACCTGACAGTTCTTGCAATAAAACAAGTCTAATAAAAGACACTGACCAACACTTCTTTCAAGGCTAGAATTTCACTATAAACTTGGCAGAGCGGAAGAGCATAAGTGATGGAATGAAAGTCACATCTGATTTGAGGTTATAGAAGTTCACAACTGTTAAAGACCACCCCGCTATTATTCCAAATCCTGGAAAGACAAACTTCTCATGTATCATTCAAACAATAAAAATACAAGAAACAAACTGTGAGAAAATGCTCTCATGTTGGTTTAATGAAGAACATAATGGAACACTATTTACTTGATACACATTGTCAAAGAGAGATGGCAGTATGTCAAGGTTAAACCTCTCAAAGTGCAGTTATGTGAAGCTAACCACCAGTTGGAGTTCACTGCCATTTCTAATGTAACACTGGAGAGGTCCTAGTTCCATCACTCTCATCGTCACCGCTGTTTTGACAGACAGCCACAGGGAATGGAATACCAACTGCTACATTCGGTGCTAAATAATCGAGTGGGAGGGGCTGAAGATGGGGGCTTCACATGGGCCAACACATTTGACACAAGGCCAGGGTTCGGTCCATCTCAGCGAGTATGTTCTGTGTGTGTGTGTGTGTGTGTGTGTGTGTGTGTATGTGTGGGTGTGTGTGTGGTCGTATGTGTTCGTGCACGCACATGTTCCAGTGTTTCATATACGATAGACGTTGTTTAGGCAGTGGGAGGAGCTAATGTCAGAAGTGGGCTGTCCATTCCCCCACTACATAGAGCAAAGTTTTGGTGGTCCTAAAATACCAGTGCCTCGTTTCACGCCTGAACATCGTTGGATATTGTTCTAGATCTGTAGTTCTGGTATTTGGGAGCTGTGGACATGCTCTGAGCTGAGTGGGCCTCTTCCAGTATTCTGAGCAGTTACAGGCAGAGGCTCAGGATGCACACAGGGCCCGATGTGTCCTCACACATCCTGGTTTCTTCACATTTATTCTGGGTTTCCAGGTCACTTCAAAGGGAACAAAGAAACAGGACTCCAGCCCAGATGGACATGACTGATGGATCCAAAACATGTGTACAACATCCGGGCCAATGAGGATTCTAAGGCCGTTCCTCACACACGAAGCCTTCAGTGAACCAAAACACACAGACCATCTGACCTTCACGTGTCATGTCCTACCCGGGACAGATGTGGTCTCTATAGGCGTGTGTGTGTGTGTGTGTGTGTGTGTGTGTGTGTGTGTGTAAGAGGGATGAGAGGAAGTGTTCCATGGTCTTACTTGGGCGATGTTCTTGTTGATCAGGTAGACTCCATATTCAAACTGAAATCGCTCTCCTCGAGGGTAGAGGGAGAACCTGTGAGAAGGGAACAGAAACCAGGAGAGAGTAAGTGGGCCGTACTGAGGCAGGTGGTTCATGTGTGTCATTCTGTGTATCACTGGGGAGACACCTAACCCTGCTGGACTGAGGAGCTGACAGTGTGGAGAATCACCTGTCTAATAGAAAAATATTGACTTTGCTCTATACACGGAGAGAGAATTCAACTAAGACATTTGAGGGTTTTCAGGAAATACGTGCAAATGAACACAAATGTCAAGGTGGCGCAACATACAGTTTATCTACATGACCGTTGAAAAGGACTCGAAGAACTTCTTATTTCATGTTGTTACTTTGTAAGAAAAAAGTGCTTCCCAGATGGCAAGGCAGGTGAAAGCACTGCACTATACTGGAGGGGGTCCACTTCAGCCTGGGTTCAAGGGTCAGTCATATAGGAGGCTTCAATGGGTTGTACACTGTTGGTCTTATAACACCCAGGGATGACTGAAGGTAGACTGAGACATTGTCATCATGCTCTAGAGACTTCCTGTTGCAAGTTGAATGAGGCCTACATATTTCTGCGCATCTTGTGGTTGGGCTGGTTTCTTGGTTACTAGGTTGATGTGATAAGATGCGATAGACCTGGGCGATAGCAACAATAATCAGTATTATTATTGGACCCAATTACCTCGATAACAATATATATTGTTATTGAGGTACTTCTTAATGTTGATTACACTTATTTAGTTAGCAAAATAATGATGTGAAAACGTGTTGGTTAGGCTGACTTCCTGGTTAAGATGGTGATGTGATAATATGCATTGGTTAAGCTGACATCCTGGTTATGAGGGTGATGTGATAATATGCGTTGGCAAAGCTGACATCCTGGTTATGAGGGTGATGTGATAATATGCGTTGGCAAAGCTGACATCCTGGTTATGAGGGTGATGTGATAATATGCGTTGGTAAAGTTGACTTTCTAGTAAGAGGGTCAGGTTATTATATGCGTTGGTTAAGCTGACTTGGATAAGAGGGTGATGTGATAAGAAGCAGCACGACTTGGTGGGGCATTCATCAAAAGACCCATAAACAAATCAGAAACTGTTGAATTGTTGGGAGTTGCTATAAAAAGACAAGGCCATTCATTTCAATTGTACCTCATCAAATTGAAAGAAGAGAGGGGTACATTAGGATAAACATAAAAATACATGAAAGTGTTGAGATGAATCAAATCTGTAAAGTAAATTATCTCCCTTTACTCAGGCACTTCCAGTTAATGACTAGTGTGTATTTGGCAAAACTAATGATGCTTTGTCTGAGTCTATGATCACATTTCCATACAGACCTCTATCCCAACCCATTCACCACCCTCTCCATTTTCCTACCACCCTACCTTGATCCTTATTGTGTCCATTTGACATTTCAAGTTAGCGTCTGAACATCTGCAGGCACATCTAACACCCTAGTCCTCTGGTTCTACTCTCCCAGACCCAGAGAATACTCGCCAGGCAGTGTGGGAAAGTCCCATTAATGTGCCAGTCATGTGTCTAGCCAGCAGAACAGGGCAGGCCGACACACACCGTGCTGAAAAACTCTTGGATAGAAGTGTTTCTGGGTAGACATCGGAGGAAAGGCCCCAGGCCAAGAATACTGACACCCTGAGTGACAACGGCACTCACCTCTCATCCCATTATAGCGAAAAATCATCATCATCCCCTGTGCAGAAGGGCCCCTGTCATTAAGTGCTTATGTCTGCTTCCCAACTCCGATGATGTACTGAAAGATGCCCCAGGCTTCCTTACTCTGTTTGATCCCGCTCTCAAACATACACACCTGCTGGTGTTCATCCTGTACGACTACTGGCTTCTCCAGCCAGGCTCAGCAGTCGGTCAGGTCAGAGGGTTTGAGTGAACAACCAGCCCCCCACCTCCTCATCTCCCTGGAGGCCAGCCTGGAGACCTTCAAGGGAGAGAGCTGCCACAGATGCAGCCTAGCTACTGCAGCTCTGTAATCTTTAATGGTTAATGCTTTAGTGCGCACAGAAGGCTCACGCAATTCATTTCTGTTTGTGTAAATTGCATCACTCCGTAAACTAGTCAAACACAACATGGCATTGTTTACCCAGGACCCCTTTGAGACTCGGGGAAAAACCGCAGCAGTCCACTTCTATACACCCGTCCCAGTCAAACCACAGAGGAAGCTCCACGCCAGAGGTCAGATGTCATGACCAGGAAATAACTAACGCAGGGAGAATCAACACATCAAAACACGCACACAGGCTCTCATAGGAAGCATTCCAACAATCACACTCTCCTGATGTATGATTTGTTGGCTGATGATAGGCGAATTATAAAGAAACAGAGACACAGAGTCACAAAGAGGGAGTGAGAAACATGGAGAGAGACGTGCGTGAACACACACACACACACACATTAACACACACACACACACACACACACACACACACACACACAAAAAAGCCAAGCATACATGAGAACACGCACACACGCATACGGTTTGCCGTCATGGTGATGTGATTAATGAGTGCTGTCCAGTGTGTCTGAAATCCCACTGAAGGGACTCCGGTTCACCAAACACCAGGAATTCCAGCCGTGAAAATCCAGTAAAGTGAAATATATTATTACACACCATCGGGGAGGAGGCGGAGAGGAAGTCAGGGGTCCCACAGAGATGAGGGGGAGGAGAGAGGGAGAGAGGACAGGGATAGAGGAAGTAGTGAAAAGTAGAGGAGAGGGGTGGAGAGGAGGGAAAGAGAGAAAAAGCAGGGGAACTGGAAAGCGGTCATTTTAAATCACTGGACCGGCGTTGTCTTGGCCGCTGTGCTGAAGTCATGTGTTACAAAAGCAGGATGAAGAGGATTACAATCAGTTTTGGAGCAGCTCTCCGGCCCACAGCAGTCCATCCATGGGCCAGAGCCAGAAAGCAGACTACATCCACGCACGTTTCCTCCCTTTCTGTGTTCAGTTACACCCCTCTCTTGTCAGGCCGTCCGCACAGACGGACATGAACACACACAGACACACAACCATGTACTGCAAGGGCGCACCCTCAAAGACATGCTGGTAAAACAGGACGACCGCAGTACAGCGTCCCGACACCAATCCACCCTGCCGTCCACTCCTTCTACACTCACATGGCAAACAAAACATGAAACTGACCCATGATCAACATGTCCACCTAAAAAAAAGGATAATCGGTTCTGCTTAATGCCATAAACCTGGACTGACAAAGAGTCTAAAATAAGACGGCAGGAGGGAAGTAGGTAAAAGACATTGTTTCCCCGTCCGATAAAAATGTTACACTATAAATGGACCCCGACGAATATTCTATTTTTTACTGAAAACATTTTGGGGGGCCAAAAACTACATATCAACCTCAGGTGGGGTTGGGCCAACAAGCCACCTGTTGCCGATCTCTGGGGTTGAGTCTGAACTGAGCTGCCTGCGTGCGGCCGAGTAGACAGACAAGATCTGTAATTAATAAGAAGACAGGCGTGGGGAACTCTATGTATGTCGTAAAGGCAGCTTCTAACAGAAAGCCCCTTCTCTTTATGGGGTTAAAGCATTTACACAGCCCCCCCTCCGGCTCATCCAGCCAGCCTGCCAGGCCAATACCGCTGGCAGGCAGACAGGCCCAGACCCCCATCACAGACAACACAAAATATGATAGCACGAGAGGACTCTTGTAAAACACAGGAAATAAAAACATGAATAAAGACTTTGAAGTAAATGAGGAGCCTGTGCCTCTTCCTCTCTTTCATACGTGTGTGTTCAGTATCTCTGGTCTCACCCTCCCTCACACGACTGGGTTCATTAGAGGAATCAGGGACGATGACCTGAAAGACCACAAGACCCATGCCATGTTTCCACTGGTGCTTTACACCGGCACCATGGTCACACCAGTGATTTATGCTAATGTCGGCTCCAGACTTTCCTGTTTCCCCTATACATTTGGTACCAAGGACTTAAAGGAGGGGCTCAGGTGGGGAGGGAGGAGTCAACTATCAACGTGATTTGGTTTTCCGTTATGAAAAATTAAAGGCCATATTTTTCTGGTAGTAAAATAAAATAAACAATAACACCATGCTCAGTTTGTCAACAATACGGCGTTTGAAGTTGAGTAATAAAACGTATTTCTTCACCATCTCCAGCCAACAGCTCCTTCTCCACTTCTTCACACACCCATGACACTGAATCTGTAACCCAGCGAATTCATTATTTAGTTTAATAGCAGGTAAGCATGATAAGTGTGTGGTCAAATCTATCTACCTCTAATAGAAGGATTTGGGAGAATTCTGAGGTAATTTGGTGTTGTTATAGGTTCTGCAGGCAACGTCTCAGCGGTCTGTACTTCTATGTCAATGGCATCGTATCACCGTTGGTCGGTCCAACTCTTTGCTTCCTTTGCTTCCCTGTACGGTTGCTTTATTTTTCTTTATTTTATCAGGGATCTCTTTGTCAGATTGGATGAAAACCATTAAAAGTAGCCTAAAGCAAACGATACATGTTGCAATTCGAATAGCCCGATACGCAGCGTTTTGATAGCATGTAAATGTGCCATCCCACAAACCCCACCCTAAGTTCTAAAGTCCAGGGCTTGGCACCAAGTGAGAGCTGGCCCACCTCAATGGAAACAGAACAGATTCTGCACTTTAGGGTAAAACACCATTGTTTGGCACCAGTGAAAAAGAGGCACTAGTGTATCTGAAGCAGACCTAGTGTATCTGAAGCAGACCTAGTGTATCTGAAGCAGACCTAGTGTATCTGAAGCAGACCTAGTGCATCTGAAGCAGACCTAGTGCATCTGAAGCAGACCTAGTGCATCTGAAGCAGACCTAGAGTATCTGAAGCTGACCTAGCGTATCTGAAGCAGACCTAGTGTATCTGAAGCAGACCTAGAGTATCCGAAGGTGACCTAGAGTATCCGAAGCTGACCTAGTGTATCTGAAGCATGTTACGGTCCACCAAATTGTTCCCGGCAGCAGCACCATCGTAGCGACCACAATTTCATGTCTTCTGTGAGCACCGGTTAAGTGGCAACATTCCCATTACTGTGGGCTCATTCTTTATGATGGGAGCATGACGCCTGGAATCACGAGAGCTCAGTCCATTTAAAACCTTGACCTCCGACCTAACATGGTCATCTGCAAAACAGACTTCAACAGGAGATCAGGTCAACGAGTGCACCTTGCACATGCAGTACATCCTTGTGTGCCACAGGGCACTCGTCTCTGTCTCCCCTAAGGCCAGTAAATATTACAAGGATAAGTGCTGTAGAACGGTAAAGCTGCCGTTGTGGCTGTGCAGCAGGTGGGTGGTCGGGTAGTTGAGCCTTAATCTGACCCTGAACAACTATTCCACGCTGAAATGGAAACACAGCGCGTGTCCTGTTGGGGCCTTGTTTACACAGAACTAATTAATACGGCAAATGAGCAGAACAGGTTCTGGGTCACGTAGTGGAGGGAGGGGTGAGCCACCGGTAACCATTAGTTACACCTAGCTACATGAAGCGGGCTCCAAGAAAAAAAACATATCGAGAATGTCTTTAATGTGCGATTTCAAACGAACCAGGACTATAAATCATGAGAGGCCTGCTTTTTAAAAAACACCTGCTGCCTTGCAACTGTCACTGCTAATGGCACTGGATACTATATAAATCACAAAGGGCTGTAATTTCCAATAACCGAGAAATGATTACATTGAGCATCTGTCAGTGAATGCAGTTTTAATGAGCGGCTCACGGCTCCACTTACCGCAGGGCTAACTGGAACTGGAACGCCATCTTGGAGCCAAAGCACTGCTGTAAAAGTGTCTCCTGAGTGATGGGTCATCCGGTCGCCCTCTCGGTCACTCGGTCGTTTTGGCTTTTTCATCATCTGACAGGCTCTTTTAGACTACGCAGCAGCCTGTCGTGGTGTTTTTTTTGTTTTAATTTGAACCAGAGAGACTGACCCAGAGGACATGATCAGGCTGGGTCTTTCTGGGGCTAGCAGCATCCACTCCCTCCCAAGGAGCACCTCTTTATTTAGAATGGCCAAACTAAACTCCCTCACTGATACCAAATACACCATTAGATGCATGCCAACCTGAAATGGGACACACAGGTATTCAGAATTTAGGTGTGTCTTGCGGCAGGCCTCCACAGGTCATATATAGCTGAATTCGCTCAAAACAGAGATGGGGATGGAGCGTGAGATCAAACCAAATGTTATTTATCACGTGTGAACCCTAGCCCAGTAACAAGTGATCACTTGCATTGAAATGCCTCCCTTTGAATCTTTGCAAATATTAACAAGGTTTAATGTCATAGGAGACCACAGTTGTCTAGGTTCAGTGTTACTTGCCTTCAGGCGGGCATGGAAGACATGTACTGTACTGTAGCTCATCTAGAAGGATCCTGTAGCCACAGGTTGCCCCTTCCAGTCCATGATAATCTGTATGCCCTGCATGTACCAGTTTGATGCGGCACAGTAACATTCCACCTGTTTGAATGAGCACATGTTTGATAGCTCCGCAGGTTGAACTCTGTAAAAATGTTTGCCAATGGAACAAGACAATTTGACTATTTCTGAGAAAAAATGAAATTCAAGGCATATTTTCTAATATTTTCTAAAATGTACCTAATATTAAGAGTGGTGAGATTTCTTAACCTGTTTGGCATTGAGAGGGGATTTATTGTAAGTGTCCAAAATGGGAGATGTTTACTATGGATGCACTTAGTGAGTGTTGTAGGATGAATCAGGGCTCTCAGAACAGCCCTTTACCTTAACATGGATGGTGAAGGATGGAGGAATGGAAGGGACGGAGGAATGGAAGGGA
>JACXGJ010003148.1:0-56854 GCA_016801105.1 Esox niger | reverse complement strand
ACTGGGGTAGGGTAAGTAGTCTGGTACTGATGTTGGAACTGGGGTAGGGTAAGTAGTCTGGTACTGATGTTGGGACTGGGGTAGGGTAAGTAGTCTGGTACTGATGTTGGGACTGGGGTAGGGAATTGCTGCTTTGCAACCTGATTCTCTTTCTTCTGTTGTCATCCTCCTAGATCAACTTGCTGCTTTTGACAATGTGAACCACCAGATTCTTGTCTACAGCTGTTTTGGACTGTCTCACTCAGGCTCAATACACATCTAGATGCCATCCAACCGGCAGGCCGGTCCAATCACTATCTGCTTTGCATCCTGACACCCATGTGGTGATAAAAATTCCTCCACAATGTCAACCTAAAAAAAAAGATCTTCCTCCAGCGGAAGGCCTGTCCACTCGAGAACCTCTGCATCACTGCTGACAACACCACAGTGTTCCCCAACCAGAGTGCCGAGGACCTTGGTGTGATGCTTCTCTGCAAACAGCAAGACAGTGACTCACCCCTGTAGGTTTTTATACTCAACACTCACACAGGAAATAGTGCAGGTATTGATCATGAGAGGTCACATCTGGATTAGTGCACCTTTCCAGTCTTATGCCATCACACCCCTGCAACCTATCCAGGGTGTTCAACCTTCCCAGGTTCTCCTTTGTCACACTCTCCGCTCTCTCCACAGTCTTCCAGTGGAATCTCACATCCACAAGAAGACCATGGGGCAGGCTGGCTTAGCAGCAAGGGGAACTGCCCCCCCTTTCGTGGTCTAGGATTGGGGGATGGTCTGGGTCGGGGCTAGGCCTTGATCTGGAGCAAAATCAGAAAAAAGCGAGTGGTTAAAGAATCAACACAGGGTTTTCCCATGGTGGGCCCCTCACCCGTCTGCCCCTTCTGGCCGACACACAGCGCAGCGCTGACCCATGACCCCCTAAGCTGCTAATGAAAAGAGGCCAGGAGGAAAAGGCCACTTTCATTAAAGGCTGTTGACAAGTGTCAGGAAACCGCTCAGCCCCCCACACATGGATGTCGGGCTCAAGTTCATTTTTAACCTGCTGTTCAGACAGACCATAATAATAACACAAACAGCAATAATTCATTTGGCTTATAAGCACACATAAAATGTGTAGCCAAAGAAACTACAATGTGGGTGTAAACAAAATCTCAAAGCTGAGTGGTCATTCATGCAGACATATGTCTGGTAATAGATTATATCGAAGATCAATGCATATATCGAGACTATTCCACTATATATCAAGCTTTTCATTGGTATACTCATTTCTGTATACATACAGTAGAAATTGTGTTTGGGTACAGTTTTAAACACTGTAACAGTTTTCTTACATCCTTTATTCAAAGTAGAAACACTGACCCCTTCTGGGGATTTAAATGGGTTACATGGCCATTTCAGGGCCACCAGGGAACTCCTTCAGGTTAACGTGTGTCTCTTAGCTTTCTCGGGCCGGAACGGTCTAATAATATATTAGACTATATTGCTGATTCCTGTTCTCTTTGTTCTATTGATCAATGGGGCAGGTCACAGTAGTAACACGTTTAGGTAGCATAATAGTAATTTTAGGTAAACAGCGTTACGGTTCTTTTTTAAGGCAGAAGATCCACCTGGGACGTCTGGGATAGGCTAGATTCACAGAACAAGCCTAATTTACGTATACATTTACGAACATTGTCTAATGTGCGATTTCTCAGTTCCTACACTTATTTCATCCCATGTCAAGTGCTGATTTTATATGTGGTATATTCAATTGTGCAGTAAGAATATTTCTTTCTGACATTAAGCCATGCGATCAAAGCATATTCAACTGTGTTCAGAATTAACCAATCACGTTTAACAACATGTTAAATAGAAGTCATTACACACATGCCATCATTTTAAGTGACTCTGATTAATCACAAATAAAGTTTAACTGTTCAAGTAGGATTTTCCTGACATTTTCTTAGTTGCATCTCAGAGCAAAAGCCATGGTCCACAGAGAGCTTCCAAAGCATCAGCTGGATCTCATTGTTGAAAGATATCAGTCTTGAGAAGGATACAAAAGAATTTCCAAAGCATTAGATATACCATGAAGACAGTCATCATCAAGTGGAGAAAATATGGCACAGCAGAGACATTACCAAGAACTGGACGTCCCGCCAATGTTGATGAAAAGACAAGAAGAAAACTGGTCAGAGAGGCTCCCTAAGAGGCCAACAGCAAAATTAAAAGGGCTGCAGGAATTTCTGGCAAGTACTGGCTGTGTGCTACATGTGACAACAATCTCCCGTATTCTTTATATGAATGGGCTATGGAGTGGGTGGCAAGATGGAAGAGTTTTCTTACAAAGAAAGCATCCAAGCCCGACTGAAGTTTGCAAAAATATACATCAAGTCTCCCAAAAGCACGTGGGATAATGTATTATAGTCTGATGAAACCAAGGTTGAACTTTTCAGCCGTAATTCAAAAAGGTATATTTGGCGCAAAAACAGCACTGCACATCACCCAAAGAACACCATAACCACAGTGAAGCATGGTGGTAGCAGCATCATGCTTTGGGGCTGTTTTTATTCTGTTGAAACCGGGGCCTAAATCAGGGTGGAGGGAATTATTAAAAGTTCCAAATACCAGGCAATAATGGCACAAAACATTCAGGTGTCTGTTAGAAAGCTGAAGATGAATTTCTCCTTTCAGCACAACAACGACCCAAAGCACACATACAAATCCACAAAAGCATTGGTTCACCAGAAGAAGATAAATGTTTTGGAATCGCCCAACCAGAGTCCAGATCTGAATCCAATTGAACATCTGTGGGCTTATCTGAAGAGAGCTATGCACAGGAGATGTCTTTGCAATCTGACCGATCTTCACCTGCCTCCAATTGGGGAAACCAAAATGGAATGGAGGTGCCTAGAGGCACCAGCTTCTGTCTGGTCCTGACTACGGCCCTAGCCCAGCGCAGAGATTTTATTTTTCCCCCTCAAAGATTTCAGCTTGTTTGTCAATTGAATTGTTCACATTATAGGTCACATTAAAGGTGGAAAAAGTTCTGACATGATTTTATCTTTGTCTTTTATCACACCAACCTGTCATTTTACAGGGGTGTGTAGACTTTTTGCATCCACTGTAGTTTATTAATTAATTTATGTCATATGTTTTGTCAGTGTGTTACTACACAGTACATATCTTTAAAATGTCTAATGTTTATATAGTATTTGAGTTTTTTTGCTTTTGCAATATAAACAAATGTTTCTCATGCCAATAAAGTGTTTTGATTTGAAATTGAATTAAAATTAAATTGAGAGCGGTATCTGGGACAGAGAACAGAGAGAGAGCAATGGTGTGAGAGAAAGAGAGAGCACTTGACCCAATTTTGTTGCAGGTGTTTGGTCTTGGCTGATGCTGAGCACACAGCAGGAATGATTATCAACACACAGAGCTGCCGGAGAACGCCTCCAACTCAGACAGCATTCTACAACACTGACTTTTGACACCCTATTATTCTCTCCTGTTTTCTCCCTTGTTTTATTGACCAATGTGCCAGGTCACAGTAGTTGCACATTGAGGTAGCTAGTCAACATTTGAATACATCTGTGTATTATTGTTGCTTGTATTGTCCTCTTGACATTATGAAATGTGCTACAGTGGTCACCTGCAGTTGCCATGGTAAAGGCTCATCTTGGCCACTTGATGGCAGTATAATATAGCATATCCACCATCTACTGAACCCTCTCACTGGTCGAAAACTCTTCATGCTGCATTATCTTTTCTGAACATTCTGTTCTTCACAGATATTTTTTGATAGTCATACAACATCCAGTCATTCCACTTACTGGTGGGTTAGTTATCTGCCAGTGTTTATTTATTTAGTTTTGAATGCTTTGGGTTCCTGTCATGTGCATGATTATTTATGATTATTTACTATGAGCTATTGTTAATGAGCTGTTTTAAAGCAGGTCCCTATGTAGCAAGGATTACATTCTGATAACATAAATTACAACAGCAGCAGGAGCTCAACTCAATACCAAAAAGCATCTCCTCTCCATGCAAATCCTTTCCTTTTCACTCCAGATGAAATGTTCATCCTCCAATGAGCCTCTTTGTTCCTGTACAAATAGGAATTATAGCTGTATCTGATTGGCTAAGGGTAAACCAGCTGGACTGTTTCTAGGGCTATAAGTGGATCTCTGTGCCTGTCCACGGCTATGGCACACATGTGGATCAAGCATCAGGCTGAAATAATTCTAGGCCAGATGGGTGGATGAGCCACGACTCAGTGTGGGATCAGAACTGCAATTAGTACTGAATGTCAATCTGGCTTCTATTCTCTCTCTCTCTCTTTCTCTAATTGTCTCTCTAACTTTCTGTCTCTACATACTATATGTACGCACAGCTACAGCTATGTATATACACCTATACAGCCATTGCACCTTTTTCTTTCCTTTCCAAAACAGTTCAAAAGGATTTTTTTGATTAAGGAATAGTAGTGTTACATTTGTAGTGGTCTCTTCATTTTAACCCTTCTGTTCCACACTCAAAACCTTCCCTTTCGACCTTGTTAGAAAGGAAAGAAAAAGGTGCAGTGGTCTCTTGATTTTTTCCGGAGCTGTATTTTTATCTTTCTCTCTCTATTGCATACCTGACTGTTTCTCGGTAAGCCTGTTTTTCTCTCTTCCTCCCTCGCTCTCAAACATAAACGCATCGGTCCAAACACTGTACAGATTCAGAGTCATCATTTACCCATAGTTTTTTTATGTCTCCCATTTCTCTCTTTTTCCTTCGCTATATCTCTCAGATTTTTCCCTTGCTTTTCTCTTTCCTCACTGTCTTTCCTGCCATCTGGTGTCACTCCATCATGCTGTAACCCAGAAGAAGGACCAGCTGTGCCCTCAGGAACAGTAACTGACACCAAAAGCTTGCTTGTATGTACTGTATCGTACTGTATAGTATGTTATGTATTGTACTGTATGTTGCTCCCACCACCATGATTCACCAAAGGGATGGCATTAGCCAGGTGATGAGTGGCAGTGTTTTCATCCTGGGTCGTTCAGACAGCATGTCATATGCCTTTTACTCAAGAGTGGCATTTGTCTAGACATTCTATCACAAAGGCATGGCTGATGGAGTGATTGGAGCGGTTTCCATTGGGAATATCATTTCAAGAAATGTGTAAGAAATGTTGATGAGTGAAAATCATGTGAATCATGTGCTATGGCCTTCAACATCACCAAGTCTCAACCAGATCCCAACATGAGGGAATATCTATTGGAAGAAGGTGCTTTATAGCATTTTTTCCCCTTTGTCAACCATCTTTATGTACAGTATTTATGTATGTATGCATGGAAGGGTGGTGGTGGATGTATGTACCGTAGCAGTCAAAACTTTGGATGCTTTCGACTGGTACTGTATATATGTTATGGATGATGGCACATGTACATGTTTGACAGTGTGTGAGTGGCACTGGCACATTCATTCCTGTGAGTGCGATTCACGGGGCCATCTGGCTGGGGGTTTGTGAAGGTATTCCTTGGGAGACTGACAGTGTGTGGAAGCATCACAGACGAGACAGTGAAATGTCCCCTGGTGTTCTTATCAGAGATATACACCTGTCTTGAGTGTGTGCTGCTCATTTGAACAGTGTGAAAGAAACAATGTGGCAAGTTATACAAATGCTAGAAAATGTTTTGTGACAGGCAACATGTTCTTTCTAACCAGCACAGCGACAGTTCTTCACGACAGGCAATTTGTGTGTAGGGCATGTGAATGTGTGCTATTTGTGGGTTTATGTAGCCTCTCTACCACGAGAGAAGGTTTGTTCTACTAAGAAATTAAGTGTTACACATAAGATAAATAAACAGGATGATTTCTTTGGTTGACTGCTGTATTAAGTTGGTGACCCCCCCCACTTGTTTCTCTGTCCCTTTTTATGATTATCTCCCTTTACTGTCCACTCCATCTCTCCCCTTTTCACTCATACTCATAGAAATATACGTATATCTTAAAACAGATGATTACATTTTCTTTCACTGACATACAACAGCTATGTCAGATGGCCTGCAAAAGCTACACTTCTAAAGAGATAATGTATGTCCAGAATAGACCATGCTAACAGTTGGTGGGTAGGGATTAGTTTAGGCTTTTGCATTCAGATTGCCAAGTCCTGTGTAGCCCAGGGCAAACCAGCCTACTGACAACATTAGGGTTATGGGTATGATTTGTACAGGGGGCATTAAGAGAAATAATGATAATGTATGAGGGGGTATGATAATGCATTAGAAAGTCTGATAATTAGTTTGGATGTTAATGTATGAACTCACTTCTTTCAATTTCTCTTAATTCATTTTCTTTCATTTGAAGACATTTCAGGCTAGAGAAAGCCAACTATTGAATGAGCACAGTCAATGTATTGTCTATACATCACATAAGCTAATATGAGCATGAACACACATGCACAAACATGGAACTATGTGTCCCTCCCCTGAACGGTGAGATTGGGGGTGTGTACTCATACAATTTATTGACATGGATACATTCTGGATTCAATCTAATTACTTTTGGAAATGTTGTGCCATCTCTGCCCTCCCTACCCAAACCCACACCCACTGGATCAACCAAAGTAGACACAATGCATTGTCAGTGATTCATGATCTTAAACATCTCACAACAGGCAATTCCAATAATACGGTGCGGATCAAGTTTTAAGACACATGAAAAGAGGATGAGTGCAGAGGATGGGATGTAGAGTGGTTCAATAGTGTATGTGTTTGTACAATAGTGTATGTGTTTGTACAATAGTGTATGTGTTTGTACAGTAGTGTATGTGTTTGTACAGTAGTGTATGTGTTTGTACAATAGTGTATGTGTTTGTACAGTAGTGTATGTGTTTGTACAGTAGTGTATGTGTTTGTACAATAGTGTATGTGTTTGTACAGTAGTGTATGTGTTTGTACAATAGTGTATGTGTTTGTACAATAGTGTATGTGTTTGTACAGTAGTGTATGTGTTTGTACAGTAGTGTATGTGTTTGTACAATAGTGTATGTGTTTGTACAGTAGTGTATGTGTTTGTACAATAGTGTATGTGTTTGTACAATAGTGTATGTGTTTGCGTGTGTCTGTGCCGGGATGTGAGGCAAGACCAGACAAATTGCAATATTTGCACTAAATAGAGGAAAGTGGGGAGAAGAGTAGGAAAGGCAGGAGAGGGGAGTAGGAAAGGCAGGAGAGGGGAGTAGGAAAGGCAGGAGAGGGGAGTAGGAAAGGTGGCAGAAGAAACAGGACGGGGGGAGGATAATGAAGAGAATAGAGAGAGGAGGGATTGGAGAGACTACAGGAGATACAGGAGAGAAGAAAAAAAACATTCGAAGAAGAGGAAGAAGGTAATATTCAGGAAACAGCAGGGCAGAAAGGGGAAGAGAGGAGAGGTACAATGATGTGAGTATGAAAATGATTTGGCAGAAAGGCCATGCTAACGTAATGAGACGATAAATCCCTCCTGAACGCTCAGCTGCTGTTGATTATATACTTATTTTTTTCTGCCAAACTAAAAATATCCTACAAATATCCTCTCCCCCAATCTCTCCCTGTGACTCTCTTTGTTGGGAACAGCAGGGACATCTTAACACCCATTCCCTCTCTTTATTCTTTCCGTCTCTCTCCCTCTTTCTAAAGAACCTATTTATGAAAGAAAACAGCATCTAACAAACTTTACATGAAAATCAAATATGAATGTACAAAATATAGGACCACACATTGTACAATTTTATTCACATGCAACTTATCTGTACAGCATGAATTACAATCAATATCAAGGAATCTCCCTTGCTATTATGTTCCCTTAACATTTTTATATTACAGAATGTTGGTCTACAACGTTTCAGTGTTTTGTTGGTCTTAAACCATTTGCAATTATGTTATCCCTTAACCTTTCACATTTATGTTGGTCCTTAACATTTTGCTATTAACAACCAACATAATAAAACAAAACAATTGCCTAAAATAATTACCAAACAACAAAAACAAAACCATTTTGCCTCTCGATGGAATCAAACTTGCAACAATCGAGGTGAAGGTCGGCTGTTTCCACCTGCCCCTCTTCCTTGACTAATGCCAAGAACAACATTTGCTTACCAGATTGTTTGATTTTATATTATAGATCTTTGCATAATATGAACTAAAACAATCTATTTGGGTCTTTGCATGTCAAAATTGACAAGTAAACCATAAAAGGAACCAGGCAAGCCTAGTACAGCCGGCCCGCAATTAAAATAAGAAAATGCTGTTGCCATCACTGGAATCGAACTCTCGTCTCCCTAATTGTTTTAATCCCTGCTAACCAATTCTAGGGAAATACTTGTCAAGATATTGCCAAATATTTTCCATTTTTTAAAAATGGGTTTCCATTCAACACAAGAATATTGATGTAATTCAATGATGTGCATCCTCTTAGTAGATTAAAAAAATAATATCTGAAATTACCTTTTCATCTAAAGACGCACCACAAACTTTGGCTAAGAGAACAAGATACAGAGAGTAATGAAACAAAGAAACACAAGACAGACATGTCAGAAAGGTTTGGAGATGGAGAGAGAAGAATAGAGAAAAACAGACATTGAGTGGGAGAGAAATTAACATGTAAATGATTGCTGTTTGTATGACTGGCTCTTGGTCATATCAGTCATACCAGCATAACCAGCTCAGGTAATCGTCATCAACCCAAAGTTGTGATGTTTGCTTATCTAAATATATGCACCTACGTGTACTAATTAGGTGGGTGGTGAAATTAGTCTTAATTCAGACATGTATGAACTGTAGATGTTTTTTTCATATCCCATTCTCCCTGGGAGAATGGTGTCAGAATATCAGCAATTTGGTTTATCTGCCTTGCTCAAGGGCGGGGAAGTGGATTTTTCACATTGTCAGCTTTGGGATTTGTTCCAGCAACCTTGTAGTTTCTGGCACAACACTCTAAACAGCTCAACCACCTGCTGCCCCTCGTTACACTCGTACACACTCGTACACACACAAACACACACATACACACACACACACGCACATACACGCACACACACACACACACACATACATAAATAAGGCAGAGAGACAGACAGACAGCATGGCAGTTAGTTTGCTCGTTTTATCTGCTATTTACTGGCCAGTGTTATCAGCCATACTGCACAATGTTACTGAAATGTGTTTCATTGTTTGTTCATCCTCTCCATCTCTGGTGTGTGTATGTGATGTAACATGTGCTTGGGTCTGTTTGGCTGCACCATTGCATGTGTGTTTGTTAAACCTGAATGCTTGAATGTGACTTTGTTGCTTTCACCCTGCATTTGTATGTGTGTTTGTGTGTGTGTGTGTGTGTGTGTGTGTCTGTGTTTGTCTGTGTATGTGTGAGTCCTGTTGTCGTCATTCAGCCTATTTATCCATCAGCATAGTAAAAGTAAAATAAATTATACCAAAAGGTTAAAGATCTTCTTCCAAAGACTTGACAGCCACTCACCATTAGAAACCATTTATAATCAATTTATCAAGGGAATTATCCATTATACATTTTTGAGGAGAATGTAATTATAGAATCATCTACTTATACTTAAAACAAATGAAAAACTGTAGGTGTTCATAATATTTCAGTGTTAAACAGTATTTCAGTGCAAATGAATGCATATTATTGGCCAGTCAAATATTAATTTAATAGCAAACAGCATCAAAACATGGAACAGTGGTTTATTTTTACCATGCTAGTTTATATAATTGCAATAAACACATAACCATGTTCCTAATTAATTTGGAGGCCCACTATATATCCCTATGTGAAAAGGCAGCTACAAGGCAATACAAAAAGAGGCTGAAAGATGGTAGGCCACACCAAACTTTGCAATGTTTCAGATAAACCAAAACATATTTACACAATTACAATACATTATTGTGAACTATCTCTCTATTGCATGTTTTTCACACTGAATAATATACATCAACATCTCTGTGATGATGCATTCAATCTACATCAACAGACCGCTGGCTTGAATAATCATAATATTAACTAGAAGGTACTGCACCTGTCAAGAATAGCTAGCAAGCCCTGTTAGAAGATATTTAAACTTGTATTTCTTGCAATGGTTAGCACCACACCTTTCGTGTTACTTGAAATAACTGTGACTGGCTGAAAACCTCCGATAACCACCAGTTGAGAAATGCTGTTCACGAACGGAATGTTAGGAATCTTTGGGGCTCTATGTAGTGAAAAATGGTGCCATTTGAGCTGCAGACTAGGTCATATTTACTTCTAAGGGATTCCTCAGTAGAGCATGAGTAGCATCAGCAGAACTTGAGATACAAGCTTTAACATGATTATGTGATGTAATGCTACAAATTAAATGAATACGAACATTGCTTCCTATCTGAAGCACACACACAGATGGCATGAACAGCACCAACTGTTTCTAAACTTTGCATCAGCACAATTCCTCAAGAAAATGTATTTAGTAAAATGTTGAAATTGTCACTTTTATCAACTGCACATTGCAGCTAATAATTGACCAACTGTAGCTAGTTTTGGTGGAAGATATTTTACTTTGTTTGTCCTGCCCTGTGAGCAGCTCCCAATAATTTAATCAAGAAGTATACCTGTTAGTGGCTGTTTTTGTCATTGTCAAACTTCTAAAGGTATGACATTATTTAAATATATAAGTTATTTCAGCTGTGCTGTTATGTCATTTGAAACCCATGAACTGACCACGTTAAATGGCATCCACCTCAGTAATCCCATCTTTAGAAACGTCTTCATGAAATGTGAATGCTGACTGAGATAAACATGTACCTATATAAAAGGGGACCTTATGAACATTTCTTAAGTATTTGCAGAAAAAACATGTTTCACATTCCAGGTGTGAGGAAATGCCTTGACACTACAGGAAGGAACATAATCAATGACAAAATTACATGCGGGGATCTCCGCACTGCCACAGAGGAGCTCAAGAGCAGGTTTTGACCACAAAGTAAGAAAGCAATCAGTAATCATGTCAGCCAAACACAACACTGATGCACGTTGTCCAGTAACAACTGCTTATCAATCTGGAAAGTCATAGCAAACAAGACAGAAAATTACTAACTACAAAGGTCGATCTTAGTTTCATCTGTCCAAAGAATGCTATTCCAGATCTGGGCTGGCTTTTTTAGATGTTTTTTGGCAAAGTCTTAAATTGCCTTTCTATTCTTGCAGGCTTATGAAAGGTTTGCACCTTGTGGTCAACATTGTATGTGCTCTCGTGAAGTCTTCTCTTTATGGTAGACTTGGATAATGATATGCCTACCTTCTGCAGAGTGTTCTTCACTTGGCTCAATGATTTGAAGGGGATTTTCTTTACCATGAAAAGGATCCTACATTCATCCACCACTGTTGTCTTCCATGGACATCCAGAACGTTTTGTGTGGCAGAGCTAACGAGTGTGCTCTTTTTTTCAGAATCTGTTGATTTGGCCACTCCTAATGTTCCTACTATCTCTCTGATGCATCTTGTGGGTTCACAGCAACTGCTTCCAATTGTGAATGCCACACCTGAAATCAACTCCAGACATTTTACCTGCTTAATTGATGAAGAAATAAAAAATTATAGCCCATACCTGTCGATGAAACAGATTTTGAGTCAATTGTCGAATTATCTTTGGTCCCTTGAAAAAGAGGGGGCTTACAGTGGATATAAAAAGTCTACACACCCCTCTTAAAATGCAAGGTGGTTGTGATGCAAAAAAATGAGACAAATAAATAATGTCAGAACATTTCCCACCTTTAATTTCTTTAAGGGGTAATAAAATAAATAAAAAACTCACATTAACCTGGTTGCATGAGTGTGCACACCCTAAAACTAATACTTGGTTGAAGCACCTTTTTGGGTAGGAGTCTATTAGCATGGTACATCTTGATGTGGCAAAATTTGTACACTCTTCTTTGCAAAAGCGCTCTGTCAGATTGCGAGGACATCTCCTGTGCACAGCCCTCTTCAGATCACCCTACAGATGTTCAATTGGATTCAGATCTGGCCTCTGGCTGGGCCATTCCAAAACATGAATCTTCTTCTGGTGAAGCCATGCTTTTGTGGATTTGTATGTGTGCTTTGGGTCGTTGTTGTGCTGAAAGATCTTTCTAACGGACACCTGAAGGTTTTGTGCCAAAATTGCCTCGTATTCGGAACTGTTCATAATTCCCTCCACCCTGACTAAGGCCCGGTTCCAGCAGAAGAAAATATGGCACAACAGAGACATTACCAAGAACTGGACACAGGGAGTCTTCCAAGAGGCCTACAGCAACATTAAAGGAGATGCAAGAATTTCTGGCAAGTACTGGGTGTGTGCTACATGTGTCAACATGTGGGAAAATGTGTTATGGTCTGATGAAAGCAAGGTTGAACTTTTTGGCATGATTCCAAAAGGTATGTTAAGCGCAGATACAACACTGTGCATCACCCAAAGATCACCATATCCACTGTGAAGCATGGTGGTGGCAGCATCATGCTTTTGGTCTGTTTTTATTCAGCTGGAACCGGGATATCTCCTGACTGATATCTTTTAACAACGAGATCCCTCTGATGTATTGGAAGCTCTCTGCGGACCACGGCTTTTGCTCTGAGATGCAACTAAGAAAATGACAGGAATATCCTACTAGAACAGCTGCATTTTTTTTGTGAAGAATCAGAGTCACTTTAAATGTTGGCAGGCGTGTAATGACTTCTATTTAACATGTGGTTAAATGTGATTGGTTAATTCTGAACAGAGCCACATCCCCAGTTATAAGAGGTTGTGCACACTTATGCAACCAGCTTATTGTAAGGTTTATGTTTTTTATTTTTCCCCCTCGAAGATTTCAGTTTGTTTTTCAATTGAATTGTTCACATTATAGGTCACATTAAAAGTGGAAAGAGACAAGATCTATTTTGTCTCATTCTTTTACATCACAAAAACCCGACCTTATAACAGGGTTGTGTTGACTTGTAATATCCAGTGTACATATTAAAGAGCTGTCATTTTAGCCCATATTCACTATTTAACTATAATTTGAATATAATTTGGTAAACAGATAACTAAACTTGTCAGTGTTCAGTTATTTCTGAACATATCTGTACTTCATATTTTGTTGATGGAATACTTAAACATAAATGGTGCCGTAGATCTGTCGTGAAAAATGTTTTTGAGGGAAAAATCCGTATTGGTTTTGGTGTCTTTCATGTTTAACATTTTGGAATTGGAGGAAGATTTATTCCATAGACTTGCTGGTAATTCTCAAAGAGAGAGAGCAGAGCTTTTCATTCCAGTTTTGATCTCATCTCCTAATGGACCCAGAACTTTATATGGACCCAGAACCTAATCGAGCATATGACCAGTCACTTATAAATTAATGGTGATTCAGCCCATCAGAACCATTGGAGAAATGGTTTTTTGGAGGATTTTTACATGAGCACTACGTTCAATCAAGGCTAATAGGGCTCTAGTCAGAAGATGTAGACTTTATAGGGAATAGGGTTTATTTCTATGGGTGACATCACAGGCCTGGTTGCCATAGCACTAGCTAGGCCAATTGGATGTGACTTTGCTGCAAGGTTCTTTGTAAGCAGCCACAAGGTGGAGCGTTGGTGACGTTAGCTCTACCGGGCTTCTTCCATCTCTTCCATATTCACCTCAGCTTTAAAAAAGAACAAGAAAGACAGTAATAAGTGTATTATTATTGCTACATTATGATGTACTCACTATAACAGTCCTGGGATTAGTTATTAACAGATTTAAGGGCTACTAAAAGGCTTGTTTACCTGCAGTCTCTCAGTTTAGAAACGCTTTGAGCTCCTGAATGCATCCCAAGACAATATCCTGAACAGATGAGTCCTGAATGTGTGTGTGTTTCTTTCTCGGTGCAGGCTGGCACACAATGCATATACACCATCTGCTATTGAGAACCTCAGCAGAATAATCACACAGATAGGCGCCAAGACGCACACACACACACACACACACACACACACACACACACACACACACACACACACACATATCTACACACACATGTAAATTTCAAAGTCGAAGATAGCTGGAGGAGGATGATAACAGACACTGCGAAGGACAAGTGTGTCCCTGAATGTACATTAAAGAATCATGTGGTTATCAGGTGAGCCATATATAAGAATTGCGGACGCTCCACTATGCATGTAAATCATCACATTACCTCGTACATACAGACATTTCAATGTAAATTGCCTTAGAATGTGGGAGAGAGGGAATTCAGTAGTGGGATTAGTGAATAGTTAAACCAGGTCTGAGAAATTGGTCTCTTAGATATTAATCTACACAGAACTGTTTCACATTAGAATTTGAACCCTTGAGTCAGTCTTATTTTATGGTATTCATGGTGTGCTATGCACACTTGAAGTACACCTATTTTTTTGCATAAAGCAACATCCTTATCCACTGACCCAATTATTGCATTAGAATTCATTTCGTCACATTGACCTGACCAGAGCTCATTTTAAAAAGTTCAGTTGCCATAGTAGCAGTAGCTGAGGCCAACAGTAGGTCTTGTTTCCTGCCAGCTGACATACCTCACATCAGACCATCATGTGTCAGTAGAATACATACCACAACATTTCATCAGAATATGGACCCTCATGCAGTCCATAAAAATGTGGGATCACATCTTACATACCTTGTGGTCAAGCTGCCCATACAGCAGCTCAATAGGTATGAGATTCATTGACTGTGCTGGCCACTCCATTATAGACAAAATACCAGCTGACTGCTTCTTCCCTACATAGTAATTGCATAGTTTTGAACTGTGCTTTGGGTTGTTGTCCTATTTTAGGAGGAAACTGTCTCCAATCAAGCGCTGTCTACAGAGTGTGGCATGGCTTTGAATAATGGAGTGATAGTCTTTCTTGTTCAAAATCCCTGTTACCCTGTACAAATATCCCACTTCACCACCACCAAAACACCCCGAGACCATAACATTGCTTCCACCATGCTTGACAGATGGTGTCAAGTACTCCTTCAGCATCTTTTCATTTTTTCAATATTCTTCATTTTGATCCGAACATGTCAAACTTAGATTAGTCTGTCCATAACAGTATTTTTCCAATCTTCCTCTGTCCAGTGTCCGCGTTGTGTTGCCCATTTTAATCTTTTCTTTTTATTGGCCAATCTGAGTTATGGCTTTTCTTTTCAACTCTGCCTAGATGGCCAGCATTCTGGAGTTGCCTCTTCACTGTTGATGTTGAGACTGATGTTTTGCCAGTACATTTTAATGCTGTTGCTAGTTGAGGCAACTGTTTCTCAAACTAGACACCAATGTATGTGTTCCTTAGATGTGCACCTGGGCCTCCCACTCCTCTTTCTTTTCTGGTTAGAGCACTGTTCTGTGAAGAGAGAAGTACACAATGTTTTTGTCAATTTCTCGCATAGAATATATTTGATTTCTCAGCACAATAGACTGATGAGTTTCAGAAGAAAGTTCTTAGTTTCTGGCCATTTTGAGCCTGTAATCAAATCAGCCATTTGTATTTCTGATTAATTTGATGTTAATTATTATTATTATTAACTTATTTTAATATTTGATTAAACAAGGACCCCAAACCACTGAACATTAGTGTATAACCAAGTGTACATTTGTGTAGCGGTTATAATAGGAAGCTTTTCACTTACTACAACACATGCTTGCTCCACAGTCCGCCCCAATTATTGACTTAAATTGAAGACCTAAACTGCATCACCTTTGGCATCCTGCCCTCTAAAAAAAATGTAGGTAAAAATGTTCAAATACCATTTCAATTCATGTATTATTCTGTGGACATCCAGGCCTTTTTGTGTTGCAGAGCTTGCCAGTGCGCAGTTTTTTCTTCAGAATGTACCAAACTGTTGATTTGTCCACTCCATGTTTCTGCATGTCTCTGCAGCCTCTGATGGCCTTTTTCACTTGGATTGAGAGATCCTTTGACCATATGTTGTGGGTTCACAGCAAATGTGTATGCCATATCTGGAATCAATTCTTTTACCTGCTTAATTGATGAAGAAATAACGAGAAAATTGCCAATAACTGTCGATGAAACAGCTTTTGAGCCAATTGTCCAATTACTTTTGGTGCCTTGAAAATAGAGTTGGCTACATATTAAAGGGCTATAATTCCTAAATCCTTGCTCCAATTTGGATGTGAATACCCTCAAATTACAGCATACATTTGAAGCCCATATTCATCATTTAACTGTAACTTGAATATATTTTGTAACAGACATAATAACAAAACATAATAACATTACATTTTGGAAGTTGAACTTTTTGAAACCTTTTTCCTCAGTTTTATAGTGCATGCAAATGGTAAATAGGGGTGCTTCCTTCGCTTCTATAGAAACAAGAAGAGGAAGGATGCTGTGAGAGAAAGATCCTAAATCTCCTGTCACATCTGCCTAAATGCAAGGACGGGCTGGTGGAACAACACTTCAAACTTTGTGCGCCCAATTCTAGGTTAGATAAACAGTGGTTTAATTGGCATAGCCTAACAACTAATCAATTACCACAACTTTTGTGGCAGCCCAACAACTAATCAATGACTCCCCTACTTGTCTTGTGTACCCATGCACCAGTCGCTACCCTGTCTGCTCAGTGCACAGCACAACTGAGCTGTCTCAATGCTGCACTGACTCAGGCCTGAGCTGCTACGATGTGATGAAACCACCAAGCTCAAATGACCCCACAAAATGATACGTTGACTTCTAGGTCTAATGTTGAGCAGTAGTTGTGTCAGGCATTTATTTGCCGGGGGCAAGGTTGTACCTAGTAATGACAGTATGTACATATACTCTAATATGCCTTGATTATTATAGGTTTCTGTCTCTCATTACTAGTTATTGCCCATGGGGGTATAAAAGACATGGGAAGACTATGTTGTGTCAGTCAATGAATAGGTCAGATCTGTTAGTCTGGTACGTGTCTGTAGCTAAAGAGTGAGTAGGACGGTTGTTCCTCCTATGCTGTGTGACTACTGTGACCTTGTGTGTCTGACTTGCTTTCCTTTTATATCAGAGTGATTAATACAGGCAGTGAGCTGACATGCTGGGTTTGCCTGGTCCCACTTGTGACTCCATTCTGTTCCTCTCAATTTTTCCCTCCCTCTTTTTATCCCCTCTATCTCCCCCTTCCCAATTCCACTCACCCCCTCTCCCACTGTACACCATGTTCCATTCTGCAGGACTGAAATAGAGAGATGACTATGACTGTGCTGCCAGGGCTAGTCAGACTGACTGACAGTGCCCAGAACTACTAAGCTTGAAGAACACCAGTTAAAAACACTGTCCACTATCTGCAAACACTTTACATTTAGAACTGAAGTGATTATAACAGAGGTAAGTAAACACCTTGTATAAGGATCACAGGACATAGCTTGCTCAAATAATAAGGTAATTATATTCATACTGGAATCATACTGGAACAATAATGGGAGAACCAATAGTATCTGGTTCTGAACCGGTAAGGTGAAAAAACGTTTTTTTTGTTCCAGAGTGTGCCACTTAAGCTATATTGTTATAGAGTCACTGATAAAAAAAGGAATTTGTTACATTTTGTTTTGAGTCCCAATTTCCATGAGTAGATGGTGTAGTGGAATAGATAGTATCAAACTATCTGTTGACATGCCACTACCTGCTAAGGTTAGGGTTAGGTTTAAAAGAAGGTTTAGGGTAAGGGTTATGGTTAGGAAAAAGGGGTAAGAATAAATAGAGAAGTGGTTAAAACATAAGTTCTTAATGCTATCCTAGTGGTTGAACAAGATTATCCCAATCAGATTTGAATATTTAAAAGTTTTTGGGTCTGAAATAAAATCTTGTAAACTAATTGTAATGCTATATAAAGTAAATGGTATACATTTTGTAAATGTTGCAGTTATTTTTTTCAAAGTTACAACATTCCCAGTAGTTTCACTTCCATATTACAACTCTTCTTGATGACAATTCCCATTCAACACCTCCTACAATCCAATTTTGGCTAGCCTCAACAGTCTGAAACAACAGTCGTATGCTGTAGGATAATGGAAACAAGTTTTCCCTAAAGGAGGTAGCTGTCAACTGGCAATTATCAGTACCTGTGTACAATTTGTTTTGTAGAACTGACATTTTAAAATGTAATAATTAAATACAATACAATGTGTTGAAAATGAGTATCTTTGAAGTAAACATGGAAATCAGGATATGCAGTTTGCTAAACGAGGTCAAACCCAGTTCCCAGTACAGGAACATACTCAAAACAGTTCAGGTGTCATTTTCTGGGGCCAGCTAACTAGCCTGTGGTGCCCGGGTCTGGAGAGATAAACATAGAAACAAGTCACCATGATATCTTTCTTTTTCAGACTGAAGTGGTGGTGGTTGTGGTGGGGGGAATAAAAAGACAATACCGCCTTCCTCTCTCTGTCTCAATTTTTTTTCTTTCTTCCTTGTTCCCTCTTTCCCGGTCACTGACTATGTTGCTATCTATTTCCCATTCTCTGTTGCCTGAGACAACACTGAAAAGTCCTTCTTGTTGCCAATGGGATTTCGACTAGTGAACTGCTGTTGAAATGAGGAAGCATCCCAGCTGACTACTGTTTTATATTGATTGAACAGGAAAAGCCGATTAGTGAGTGATCCCTCTAACATTGAGCTTTGTATCAGTGAATCACGCTGCTGGACCTTTACTGTTACATACTGTACCTCAGTATGTGTGTATGAGCGTGTGTACACTATCAGTCTATTATTTGATCATGGTTGAATGAATGAGCAATGGATTAATAGAGAAATGTATTGTAAGTTTATAGTAGCTGGAATTAACCAGTCATGTAAGACAAAGAGAAAAGTCCAGCAATATGATTATGATTTAGGCTTAAAAACGATATCCAACGATAAATAAAAATTTTTAACCATCACAACTTTTCAGTACTCCTTGACCAGATTTGTCAAATTTGAATTCACATTGTCAAAACAGTTAACACTTAAGCCAATACTAAAACACTGTTGGCCAAAATTGAAAATTGAATTAGCAAAATGCACTTCCACTATCAAAACAGTCAGTACATTACACAAAACCAACCACTTACATCCACACAAATGACTTCAATCATGAAATGTATTTTAAAAATGCATTACAAAATGGCCCAATACATGGGCTCTCAGATTCCTTCATCAACCTTGGATTTCATTTCATTACAACATGAAATCAAAATGGATTCAATCAGGAGTTTTTGATGGTCCATGACATCAAAGTGAGAAATTAATTACAATTATAAAACAAAAAAATATTGATTGCATAATGTTCACCGCCTTTTCTTAGAATTTCTTGCATAACCTGTGGTGCAACAAGCTGTCTCTAGAAGTCACATAATTAGTTGAATGGAGTCCAATTGCAATTAAAGGATTTTATATGAATTCAGGTTAAACACACTGGTCTCAGGGAGGTACCAGAGCCTTTTAATAAAATTCCTAACAAAAGCTACTTGATGAACACAGGAATATTCAAATGTTTTTTTAAAAGAGCCAATCGAGGATTATATAAAAACACATTTCAAAGGCATTGAATATCCCCCAGAACATAGTAAAATCCTTTATTAGGGAATTGAGAGAATATGACACAAATGTGAATCTGTCTAGAACACGCCATTTTCCAAACCTGAATATCCAGGTGAGAAAAGTACTAGTTGGATAGGCAACAAAGAGACCATTTAAGAGCCCAAAGCAAAATTTTATTTTGGCCCAGCTTTCACAGCTGAGCTGGGAGACATTGCATTCTGCAGCAATACCCAGGGTATTTCACAAATGATTCCTTCATGTGAGTGGCAAGAGAAAGCCCTCACACTGGCATCCAATCTCAGCTAGACACTGATAGAAGGCATGTGGGAGAATCTGAGACCAAGTGGAAGATGATTCTACAGTCTGATAAAACCAAATTAGAGCATTCTGACTTCAACACTAAGCACTATGGTGCCAGTCTAACACCGCGCATCATCCTCAGAACTCCATCCTTACTGGGAAGCGTGGTGGGGGCAACATAATGCTATTGGGATGATTTCCCAAGCTGGAAAAAGCTTGGGGAAACATAGGGCAAAATAACTGCAGCTAAGAACAGAGATATTCTGGAGACAAACCAAGTCTATAAGAGAACTTGGACATGGGAGAAGATTAATCTTCTAGCAGGGCAAAGGCCCCAACCATAAACCCAAAAGCATAAAATTACTTTTTAATGTAAATATTTTTCTTTTTTTACCAAAGATGACCAATACAGAAGGAATGTCAGTCAAGAGCATGAAAATCTAAAAAGAAAACGATTTATTTCACAGTAAATCGGAACCCATCTTCTATTGACCCCTTTACATTATCCTTGCTTTTGCCTTGGCCTCTGGTTTGGTCCATTCTTGCTTATAGCAACTTAAACTAGACTTCTTTTATGCATGAATGTTGCATACATGCAGAAGAGCTTGACATTCAAGGTAATAGTTTCTATCAACTGAAATCTTGTGCCCAGACACTTAAGGCCACGTTTGCGCTCAAAAGCAATTGGGTGAATCAACAAATTTAAACAAATGATCTCCTCTTCTACCCTCCCCCATATGTGTCATATGCCACAGTATAATTCCACGTGTATAGCAATTGGATTTATACATCTTGATTACGCCCCCCACCCAAAACAAATGGGTTAACTTTCCTCTTTGGTTAACATTAAACATAAAACATTTAAGGGGTTTGATGCCCCTGGTGAAAGACGAGATTATGAGTGACTAAAATGCATGGCAAAACCATAACCATAACCCTTATTTAACAACACTCAGGAATTTGTAGGCATGTAGCTAATTATTAAGGTAAACTTACCTTCTTTCAAAGTAGCTAAATTACTTTTACCCAAAGTAATTTTTCACACCAGTATTTTTACTATCAGAGTAATGCTACATACTCTCCGCAATAGTAATTCTATTTGAATATTCCACTAGTCTTTTTACCACTGGAGATTTGAGCAACAAACAAACATCCCACATCCAGACTAAAGACGCAGCATGACATAATCAATAACTCCAAAGAAAGAACATAGTTAGATTTAGTGGGGTTGGGAATGCGTGTGGTGGTGAAATATCAAAGCCATTTCATTCACATGGCATGCAGCATGACAAGCGTAACCGTGATGTGTGCTTTGAAACCATATGGCTGGGTCAAAACAAACCTATTGAATGCTTTTCAATTCCATGCTTCCTTGATTTTAATAATCGCATGTCTTTCAGGTATACAGGGACATTACATTACCTCTACGGTATATCAAGGTTTTCATAGGTATTTTGTACAGGCCCGTTATGAACATACCGCTGCTGCAGCCATCTAATAACCCTTGTGTCTATCCAGACCTCTGGATGTGACAAAGTAAAGGTACCACCAGTTAGCACAATCAATACACACTTGCTATTGATATTTAAGCACTGTGGAAACAGTGTTTCTCTAAAAATTGGATTTCATCCTCTGAGTTCTCTAAAATGTAATTCGCAATCATTCTGAATGCCACCAATTAAACCATGTTGTAAATTTTATGCTCTTTTTATTTCTAAAAACGTACTGCAAAAGGACTCCCATTAACCGAGTACCTCTGCCACGTGTGTGTGTGTGTGTGGGTGTGTGGGTGTGTGTGTGTAGTGTGTAGAAGTTTAGACTGAACCTGGGTGATTGCTAGCAGACCTACTTGTTGTTTTTGTTGTCAACTAGTTTTCTCGGTACATAATACAGACATTACATAAGAAAGATGCACCAATTTTCCTTCTCCACAGTTGTTCAGAGCGTTGGTGGATATGTGTCATTCTCTCCTCTTCCCAGCAAGTCAGGTTTTTCTACTAACTTGTCTTCACCCTTGGTGGTGCTGCAGCCCCTATCCAGTTGCTCAGGCCCTCCTCAAACTCACACGACACACTCAGACTTGCTGCTACTACATGCTGCTGATGTTAGCCATGGGCTGGACAGGAGAGCACCATCACTGCTCTATCGGAAATACTGACAAGCAAAGTTTTCCATGATATTCACAGTTTTGACACAAAAGCCATCCACATGAATTGTATTGATTTGAAGATAACTCATTTGGGGGGCCTAGCACAGAATGCTTCCATGAACATATGCCAGTTCAGTAAACTATGTTTGATATGAGTAAATCAATGTCCCAGTAACTTAATGAGAATTTATTTTCTTAAACAGCAAACAACATTTAGTCATTCTACTTAGCTAGCAAGCTAACAAGACCATTTACTCAAATAGAGTAGCATGAGCCATGCTCACTTTGATGAGAACTGAAATGATGCACCAGAGACTTCAAAAGATTCACACTAAAAGTAGTTGAATATTTAGTGTTGTCTAAACAGTTCTATGAATTGTATGCTATATTTGAATGAAAGTTTGTTTCCTGGTTTTCCTGGTGGACATGAATTCATAGAACTGTTTGGCGCCTTAGCTTTTGCGAGCAGGTTCAGAGGTTTGGGTGTGTATATGGATGTGTTTATTAGAAAGTGAGAGAATGTGTAAGAAAGGGATTATGATGCTTGTGTATGGGCATACGAGGGAGGTAAATGTGTGAATTTATCTGAAAATGAAACTACTAGTGTTTATTGTCACAGTGACATGCAGTTAATTGTGATTGTATTCCTGATAAATCACAGGGAAGACGGTAGCCTGTTCTGATGTACAGTACACTTTGTGAAGCTATATTTAATGCGATGTAATGAGTGGGCTAAATTAATGTTTTTGTGTAGAGCCTGTGAAATAAACACATTTTCTGTTACTACCAGGAGCATCCATATTTTCAAAGTGAAATCTTGACCCGCTGAAGGCAGAAATGTCTTTTTTAGATCTGGATATGTTGCACCCCAACAAAAGCTAACAGGCACTGAACCAAGTGATAGTATGACAAATAAAATGTATGTTACAAAACCTACACTGCTTAAGAAATTCTCCAGTGATGTGGATCTTTTAACAGTGAATAAACATGTACATGGGTATACACATTGTGTACATCTGTATACACTTTTGAGCTCCATATACTTAGTGTCTGCTTTAATTATTTAGTTATCCTCCTTGTCAGAGTTCATTCTTTCCATTGGTCCTAAGCCACTCCTGTAGCACTATGCTACATGAGAGAAAAAGTATTTGGTGACTTTGGCTCATGATGTGAAGTTTGAAGAGCCAAAGTAACAAATGGTCTTGATATTGATGCATTTGTTAGGGTTTTTGCCAAAGGAAGCAGTACAATTTGGCCGTGAGATTGTTGCAGCGTTTTTTTCAGCAGGCTTTGTCTTCTTTTTGTTGTCACTACAGTTTGCAATGTACTTTTGAGGGTATATGGGATTAATGGCATAATGAAGTAAGCCAATACAATCAGCTGCTTTTGTGTTTCAAGGAGAATGTTGAGTATGTGTATATGGTTAAAGGATAATCACAGAATTTCTGAAAAAAAAACTGAAAGAAAGTTCATTTAGAACCATGATAAAGAAAATATATCCTAGGGTTGGGTGGTTTTGTGAAGAGTTACTGAAAACGTTCTATTATCTATTGAATAAAATTGATATTTCTTAAATGACACAAAGGTTGTTTGACTAATTCATCAAATATGTAAAGCATTTTTGTTTGGATCATACTGTACAATTGGCCATAATAGTGAAATGTTCCTTTGAAGATTGGGATGCATTCTGAGAAAATGGCAAACTTTTTTAGAAGATCAGACACATTCATTTCCATTTAACGTTAGATTAAATCACAGTGTGAAATTGGGCATCATTACAAATTGTCCTCATTACGGAGACAGGCTAAATAAAATATAAAGTACTGTCAGTTACAAACAGTATTTAGAACATGCTAGAATTCAGAGAAAGCTGCATGGTAGTACACAGTTAAAAATGTTGAAAAAGAAGCCTTCTCAACATTTCTCAGTGCCCCCACAGTCAAAGCAGACTAGTCTGGTTTCATCCATGAATGAAGCGTTGATGAGTTGTTTGCGAATGACCGGTTCTTATTTAAATGCTTTTTTATGAATGTGAGGAACAGAATAATTTGGGTTAGGAATCTTAGGAATATGATAATTTGGGTCTTTCATTTCCTTAATCATTTAGCTGAAACAATTATTATATGCAGACAAGTTACTAAACTATTCACTAAAGATAAAAATCACCACTGCAGAAATACATAGCGGGAACATAGCAGCTTTCCAGTAGAGTAACATCAGTGACTTATAACCCAAATGAATGACTTGGATAGGTAACATGCAATCACATATGAATGTGCATTTTACACTAATATCATTTTGTGTTGACTTTTTTCCCCTTTACATTGCAGATTAGCAATTTTTCATTGTTCTGGGGTTGTTTACAAACATTTTAAACAAAGACACGTTAGGGAATAAAATGAGCCGGCTCATTCACTTGACAAGGCCAGATAAGCTGGCTCACCAAAAAGGCTTGGAATGCCCACTCTCTCAGAATGGGAATGTATTTGGCCCAATAGAATCCTGTTTTAGTGGGTACCCTAATTAAATATTGGGAACACATTTTACACAGCTTGCTCCTTCCTTCCTCCTTCATTTCTCCTCCCCTTTGTCTCTCTGTTTCATCACTCCCCTCAGTTCTTTTCATTTTTTATCCCTCTATTTTCTTTGTTGACCTTGACCTTTTCTGCTTTTCTATTTCTCCTCCCGCTCTTTCTTGTTTGCCCCTAAGCCTCTCTCCATCTCGCTCGCCACTCTCTGTCCTCTAAAATAACATGCTCTGCTCAGTCTAAGCATTTTAGCTGACTCACGAGCAACGTGGCCTGCCAAATATCGCACCTCACTCTCTCACTCTCCTCTGCCGCTCACATCCCAATCCTTATCCACTACATCAACATAAAACCAATCTGCCCACAAATGCGGGGAGCAAGCGCACACAGAGAATTACACAATCTGACGCACACACGCGGACACAACGACACACAGTCCCCGCGTACTCACAGTCCCTCCCCCACGGCCGTTCTCCCTTAAACACACAGTCCCTCCCGTCGCATCTCAGCGCTGCCTATCTCCTCTCTGTCTCTAGGTAGCCAGCGGTGACACCCAAAGCAGCTGCGCTAGTATTTGTCACCCCGGTGGCCACAAAACAGAGGGGTATGACTTTAGCATAATGCTTGTGTGTGTCTGGCCTGCTGATACAGGCCTCCCATTATGTGAAGTGTAATCTGAGCTTTTAGGCCCAGGCATGGCCCTCTCCTGCCTGAATGGAGCGCAACTGGCCTCTCTGTCTTTCCTGAGCTTTCACTCTGCTTAGCTCGGCACTCTGATTATACTGGGGCTGGGGATGGAGGGATAGAGGGATGGATGGCAAGAGGAGAGAGGGGATGTAGGGGCTGGAGGGTAGAGGGGCATGGGTTATATGACCGGGTGGTGGAGAGGGGGGCGATGGTACCAGGTTGGTGTGTGGAATGTTGGCCCAGAAGAAGCGCAGAGAGGGGTTTCGGGGTGTTGATGGGCGCTAGGAGGTTGACGGGTGGACTATAGGACATTATGGGTGCTCAGCGTTTAATGGAGGGGGTTGTATGGTTTGGTCGAACGGGATGGGGATAATGAATGGAATCAAGTGGACCACAGCAGTTGAGCGCAGTGTGTTCCTGGTTGAGTGATGGCTTGGTCTGCGTGTTGTATGATGGGGTTGCTTATTGGTGCGTGTGAGTGAAATGGTGTGTGTGTGTGTGTGTGTGTGTGTAAGTGGGTGTTTATCTGTGTGATGTGGTAAAGTAGACTGTCCCAGTCTTGTTCCCTGAAGGTAATGAACATATCATTCTTCTGTTCTAGGTCAGTATTAATAGAGTTAACCTTGTCACTAGCAATACTGTTCTCTACATTACTCAAAGTGGGAGTTGTTTACTAAACAGAGTTCTTTTTTACACATTTTCCCAGACCCCTTTTTCAGGCTTCCTCCTCTCTCCCTCCTTTGCTCTCCCTCCCTCTCTTGCTCTGTCCCTCTCTTTCTCTGTCCCTCTCTAGCTTTGTCTCTTGCTCTGTCCCTCTCTTTCTCTGTCCCTTTCTAGCTCTGTCCCTCTCTATGTCTGTCCCTTTCTAGCTCTGTCCCTCTCTATGTCTGTCCCTTTCTATGTTCCTCTCTTTCTCGCAGATCTCCTTTTCTCTATTGTGAACAGCAATAGAGGGGTCTGAGTCCCTGAGGACATCCAGCCTACCTTTCTGTTCTCCTCAGTTTGTTTTGTATCTCTTTTAATTGGTGGAGTGACTCACTATAGATCCTCAGGGGAGCGTATTAATATATCTAGCCTCCCACCTTGTTGGCATTAGAATAAAAGCCTCCAGCACACAAAAAGGCTGTAGGGGAGAATTAGCTGTGTAACACTTCATTGTAGGTATTTAATTGTCAGTTAGATAAATGTTGTTGTATAGTTGAATAACAATGTTTTTTGTTGTTTTTAAAGTATTTTGATAGATATGGAGGATGCAAAAAACGATTTGATAAGCAATGATGAGAAAGAAACTAACCAATGATGAGGGAGTGAGAGTAGAGAGAGAGAGAGAGAGAGAGAGAGAGAGAGAACAGAGGGAGTAAGAGTAGAGAGAGTGAACAGAGGGAGTGAGATTAGAGAGAGGGAACAGAGGGAGTAGAGAGAGAGAACAGAAGGAGGGAGAGTAGAGAGAAAGGGTGAAAATCATCTGTGACCACTAGCTGCTAGGATACCATATACAGTGAGGGAAAATAGCATTTGATCCCATGAAAGGGTCAGTCTATAATTTTAATGGCATGTTTATTTGATCAGTCAGAGACAAAATAACAAAAAAAGTTTAATAAATTGATTTGCATTTTAATGAGGGAAATAAATATTCAACCCTTCTGCAAAACATGATTTAGTACTTTGTGGCAAAACCCTTGTTGGCATCACAGGGGTCAGACGTTTCTTGTAGTTGGCCTCTCAGGAAGGATTTTGTCCAGCTCCTCTTTGCCAACCTTCTCCAAGTCATTAAGGTTTCAAGGCTGATTTTTGGCAACTCGAACCTTCAGCTCGCTCATCAGATTTTCTTTGGGATTAAGGTCTGGAGGCTGCCTAGGCCAGCCCAGGACCTTAATGTTCTTCTTCTTGAATCACTCCTTTGTTGCTTTGGCCATGTGTTTTGGACATTGTCATGCTGGAATACCCATCCATGATCCATTTTCAGTGCCTTGGCTGAGTGAAGGAGGTCCTCAAGATTTTACGGTACATGGCTCTGTCCATCGTCCCTTTGATGCAGTAAAGTTGTCCTCTCCCCTTAGCAGAAAAACACCCCCAAAGCATAATGTTTCCACCTCCATGTTTGACAGTGGGGATGGTGTCTTGGGGTCGTAGGCAGCATTCCTCCTCCTCCAAAAACGGCGAGTTGAGTTGATGCCAAAGAGCATTTTGGTCTCACCTGGCCATAACACTTACACCCAGTTCTCCTCTGAATCATTCAGATGTTCATTGGCAAACTTCAGACGAGCCTGTACACGTGCTTTCTTGAGCAGGGGGACCTTGCAGGCACTGCAGGATTTCAGTCCTTCACGGCATAGGGTGTTAACAATTTGTCCTAGCTGCCTTGAGATCATCAACAAGATCCTCCCGTGTAGTTCTGGGCTGATTCCTCACCGTTCGCATGATCTATGAAAATCCACGAGGTGAGATCTTGCATGGAGCCCCATACTGAGGGAGGTGGACAGTTCTTTTGTGTTTCTTCCCTTTGCAAATAATCACACCAACTGTTGTCACCATCTCACCAAGTTGTTTGGTGATTGTAGCCCATTCCAGCCTTGTGTAGGTCTACAGTCTTGTCTCTGACATCCATGGACAGCCCTTTGGTCTTGGCCATGGGGGAGAGTTTGGAATCTGATTGATTGATTGCTTCTGTGGACAGGTGTCTTTAATACAGGTAACGAGCTGAGAATAGGAGCACTCCCTTTAAAAGTGTGCTCCTAATCTCAGCTCGTTACCTGTATAAAAGACACCTGGGAGACAGAAATATTTCTGATTAAGAGGGGATCAAATCATTATTTCCATTGAAATGCATATCAATTTATAAAATGTTTTACATGTGTTTTTCTAAATGTTTTTCTGCCTCTCTCTTTTCAAATAAACCTACCATTTAAATGATAACAAGACAACAGATTTGTGTTTATACATGGTGCTCGAAGCATTTTTTGACTTCCTAAGCAGGATGTGTTTTGTGTCACCACTCTGATAATTACATTACACATTGGGCAACAGATTTTTATACACACTGCAGTGCTTCTGTTAATAACAGGCCAGGTGTGAGCTTTTGTGAAGTTTATATTATAATGAGGTCTAGCCGATTATATTCTGATGAAGCCTCAAGTTAATCTTACTACATGTCAGTTAGTGTGAGTAGGATGTGAGAGAACAGGTTCAGGAATGAGTTCACATCATTCTACCTGAAAAGCAAGTCTGAGAGCTAGACAGATGGAGAAGAGGGACCAAGACATTGTGAGAGATAATGACAGAGAGGAAATCACAAAGGAAAAAAGTAGAGCGAGAGAAAGAAAGAAATAAGGAGAGTGGATAGAGAGCAAAGAGAAAGAGAGAGGGAAAATAGTAAAGGATGAACGTGAGAAAGATGTGAAAGAATGAGAAAAGAGCAAAGTGAGAAACAAGGAGAAAGGTGAGAAAAAAACGAGAGGTAGGTGGGTTGGTACAGAGGTTAGGGGTATACTACATCCTCTTGCTCTTCTGTGCCTGTGGCTCCTGGCCAGCTACAAAGAGGTGGAGGAGAGAGGAATCATGTGGTTGTCACTACCACTGAGAGAAGAAAAAGGGAGATTTTATGTCCTATTATTAATCTCTACACGGCTCCCCCACCACAAAGACCATGGATCCAGACAGCACTATTTGTTAAAGTACCAGTGATGAACTGCTGGACTGCTACACTTCATTACATAAACTAATAGTTCCTGGATCAGTGCCACAAATCACAGGCACCCCTTATATGAATATGGTACAATCCTACAAGGGGGTTGGGTCCTGTGTGTATGCGTGTTTTTTCTGTATACGTGTGTGTGTGTGTGTGTGTGTGTGTGTGTGTGTGTGTGTGAGACGTTTTTTTGCCATTGTTGTTCAAGGATTATTTAACCTGCATTTACTGATTAGGTGTGTAGTCCTTTGTAAAGAAAAAAAGTCTTCCTACCAACGCAGAATGAGAACATGAAAACACAAAGCATTTAGCAATCCTACAAACAGATCGTTGATTGTAAATTCCCCACCACATTTTCATCCGAAACTCTCTGGCAGCCAGTCCCTTACAAAAAGCACATTGAAAAGTGGGCAGTTCTGGAAGCTGAGCAGAGCACTGCAGCGGGAGCCACAAAGCCTGCAGCCTGCGCCCTTGGCTCTACACACAGCCCACTCACTCACATGCAATCAGTGTAGGCTCTCATTGTGTGTCCCCTTCTGCTTTCACAGGGAGGGGCCATTAGCATTGTGTTGTGTGTGTGAGAGAGAGAGACCAAGAGATAGTGTATGTGTGTACGTATTTGACTTTACTAATGGGGATGAAACTGTACCCCAACTATGGTTAAACCAGGAAAATGTAATGTTGAAAAATATGTGTTCGTTTCAGGACAAAAGTTACACATAGGATTAGGGTCAAGGTTAGGATTAAGCTTGAAAGTAGATATTTTATGGTTAGGTTTAGCATTATGTTTGTGTGAGTATATGTGTTTGTTTGTGTGTGTAAATGTGTTTGTGTGTGCGTGTAAGAGAGAGAGAGATAGTGTTTAGAAAAGAGGGGGAGGAGAATGAGTGAGGTCACAGACTTTAACTCTACAGGCACTCAGCCCAAGGTCTGTGCAATACAAGCGGCCTTTGTCGAGGCTATGTGTGGACCCTCTGTACTGAATTACAATAGATCTGAGAGAGGGGCGCAGAGAAACGGAGAGAGGTAACAAGGAAAAGAGGCCAGAGAGAGAAGAGCAGGATGAGGAGAAGAAGGGAGTGATGGAGAAGAATACAAACTGAGCGATAGAGAAGCAGGAGAGTGACAGCAGAGCAGGGTGTGAGGAAGAATGCTGCAGAGTATAGAGCTCACTCATATAAAGGACAGATAACCTGCATTGATTATGAGAGTTCCAGCTACTAAAACGTCCCAGTCTGACCTCAGATATCAAATCTGTATTGCATGTTATGCGTGTATGAGGGTCAAGACTTCATCACAAGACTACGGGAGGATTGCTATATCTCGTGACGTGGTCATGGACCTAATTGTTTATGTTCTATTGTAACGTTGCTGCAGATTTTCTACTAATCTCCCCTCTCAGACACAGATGCGGTCAAGAGGGCATTGGAAAGCAGATCATTGGGGATAGAAGGATTGTTTTCCCTGCATAACCTTTAGAAGTTGCCCTTTTCAAGATAAGACGTGACCGCTAAAGGCTAGCTTCTGTTCAAATAACCTGGTAGCATAGCTAGCTTATATAAATGACAATGAGGAAAGTTTATTTGGACATACATACAAGCACACTCACATTCACACATCAACATAGTGTGAAATGCATTTCAATTGTTTTGGTCGAATTCCAATGACTTCATCTACCACGTTGGTACATGGTGTATGCATGTGTCCATGAGTGCGTGTATGTACGTGTGTGTTCCAAGTGTGTGCGCGTGTGTGTGTGTGTGTGTGTGTTAGTCTGTCTAGATGTGAACCTCCACAGCACATAGCCTGCCACTGCCAATCACAACCTGCTCTACATCCACCTCAGGCCACAGGAAAATAATATTATTATTCTATCAACATTAAAGGGAGGGTGAGGGAGGGGAGAGAACAACCGGGATCTCTCAGACTGAAACTGTATGGACACCTGTTACTGAATAGAGCCATAAAGGGCTCATATGTCAGCCATGTTGAACAGGCCTGGGGGTCAGAGGTCGTAACAGGGTGGTTTAAGTGATGTAACTGACACTGGTGGACACTGCAGGTGGTAGAGTGCATGTATTTCTTAATCTGTGTGTGTAAGTAACTTTATATTTGCATATCTATGCCTGCATGCATAACTGTCCTTGCGTCATTGCTTGTGGTTTGTGTGACAGAGGGACAGTGTTCTTATGTTATTACATAATGTGTGTCAGATGACTGTCTAACAAGCATGGGTGGGGAGCCCCAGTCCAAGACTCCCTAAAGACCAGAAAATAAATTGTACAAACAGGCAGGATCAGCTGGTACCAACAGGCCCTCTGCTCTGCAGACTGCAGCACCTGTCACTGTAGCTATGAGACAGCACAGACTGACTGTTGTAGCATCTGTCCTGACATTCAACCTTGTTGTGTATAACGTGTTGTATGAGACGGTAAAAATGACTGTGAGTGTTTGTTTTGAGCTTTATCCGGTGATAACAATTTCCAGTTGTGATTCCACAGGGATTTATAGTCTTCTTAATTAGGAAATTAGCAGATCCGGCATATTCCCCCTTACAAGCTGGTACACATGCACATGCCTCTATGAAGCAGCAAACTTGCTACCTGTTAAGGTAGTGAAGGATATGTATGTGTTTGTTCGCATGATTCTAGTACTGAGTCGATCGACGTGAGGACCATGCTACCCATTTACAAACTTCACCCACTGTTTGGAGGACACGTACATTTCGTTACCCATGGTTACCCATTTGCTCGAAATGGAAAACAGAGGTAAACAGATCCAAACACTTGAACTCCCGCAACTGTTTATTATTTTTATCCATTCCACATGAAAACAGTAGATGTTCATAACTATTTGCCTAGTGCTCCTGCTGCGGAAACATGTAGTTATTTAAATAGATTGCATACTGTGGGACTTCTGCTGCCCCTTCACCCTGCCAGAGAATTTGTGGACAAACCCTACTGTGTGAAGGGTCTATCTGCGGCCCATGACAGGGAAGCTCCGCCCATTTAGAATACCCTCCCCCTGTTTCAATTGGTTTCTCAAACCATGTGGTGCCTGGTTTAATTCTCATTATGCACTGAATTATTTCCTTGAAAATGTCAATATCTAATTTTATCACATCTAAAATAAACAAAATCCCATCAAGTCTTGCTTTTTTTACCGTAAAACATGGATATAGATTGAGGTGGATTTGATGAGATATGTAAAAGAAAAAAGAAAACTATGGGTGATAATGTGAGTGATCTTACTTAACTTCATGATGGAAATCTAATTGAATGACACATTGGCTTTCTTAGCAGCAAAAGCCTTTATATGAATTCTTTATTTTTTGTAATTCAAGTAGTGCACAGTCGATATGATGAAAAGTCCTTTTGAGTTTGTACACGTTTCTCTTTGGTAGCTTTTTTTGAGTCCTCGAAGGTAAAATGGGAAAGGTGCACCGTCACAGGAAGTGTGAGATCAACTCTTATTGTAAAATGATGTTGGAATACACAGAGAGATGTGCAGTAACAAGACAACGCATTTACCACATTAGAAACCCCAGGACAGACCCACAAATATGTTTCATTTTTGTAGACAATTCGCTTGGAGAAAAGGGTGTTGTATTTTTCCAAAAACTCTTCACGGTTTTTCTATAGCTAATTCATGTTAGCTATCTACCAACAAACTATGTATGTACTTAAACCACAAGTCTGAACCTATGCACTGGTGTTGAAATGAACTCTTTAGCCTCATCAGAACCCCCGGAAGATCCGCAAAGACGCATTGTTAATTTGATGCCTAGCAATATTATCATTTGTTTTAACATTTTTTATAGATATAGACCTGTAGAACAAGGAAGTCGTCCAAAGAATGATAAGCATTCAGGAACAAATTGGATAAGAGGGAGCGTATTTTATAATGAGCAAACATCCCTGGGTGGAGCTCAACAAGAATAAATCCTGAAAAACATGTCAAAAATGTTATAAATGTATTTGCATTTTAATGAGGGAAATAAGTATTCAACCCCTCTGCAAAACATGACTTAGTACTTGGTGGCAAAACCCTTGTTGGAAATCACAGAGGTCAGACGTTTTTTGTAGTTGGCCACCAGGTTTGCACACATCTCAGGAGGGATTTTGTCCCAATCTTTGCAGATCTTCTCCAAGTCATTAAGGTTTCAAGGCTGATGTTTGGCAACTCGAACCTCCAGCTCCCTCCACAGGTTTTCTATGGGATTATGGTCTGGAGGTTGCCTAGGCCACTCCAGGACCTTAATGTGCTTCTTCTGGGGTCACTCCTCTGTTGCCTTGGCCATGTGTTTGGGGTCATTGTCATGCTGGAATACCCATCCAAGACCCATTTTCAATGCCCTGGCTGAGGGAAGTTCTCACCCAAGATTTGATGGTACATGGCCCTGACTATCGTTCCTTTGATGCATGGAAGTTGTCCTGTTCCAGATAACAACCCCAAAGCATAATGTTTCCACTTCCTTGTTTGACGGTGGAGATGGTGTTCTTGGAGTCATAGGTAACATTCCTCCTCCAAATACAGCAAGTTCAGTTGATGCCAAAGAGCTCAATTCTGGTCTCATCTGACCCCTACACTTTCACCCAGTTCTCCTCTGAATCATTCAGATGTTCATTGGCAAACTTAATACGAGCCTGTACATGTGCTCCTCATCTCAGCTCGTTATCTGTATAAAAGACACATGGGAGACAGAAATATTTCTGATTGAGAGGATCAAATACCAATTTCCCTCATTAAAATGCATTATGCATAGGTTATAAATACATTTTTGAAATTGTTGACGTTTTTCAGGAATTTGTTTTGTTATTCTCTCACTGTTCATATTAACCTGCTGTTAAAATTATAGACTGATCATTTCTTTGTCAGTGGGCAAACGTACAAAATCAGCAGGGGATCAAATACTTTTATCCCTCAGTGTATACCACAGGCAAGATAGGCTAATAGGAATTACAAACAACACATTTTATGATGTTACTTACATTGCCAAGCTGTAACTACTGGAATTCCAAACCACACTAAAAGTTAACCAGATTACATTCTTTAAATGTAAATTCAGGTGCTAGACTTGTTGTGTCATGAAGACTCATGATGACGTGTGTCACGGAGCATTTAGCTTCATCGCTAATACAAGACCACTCACTAATCACTGAAGTGGACCTCGCTTGTAACCAGAAAGCTGAAGCAATGGTACCTAGATCAGAATGGTTTTATAAAGCTAAAGCCTCAGAACTTTACTCCCACCAAAAAACAAACTCACAATTGTACAACACCCTGATCTCACAAGCATAAGAGGTTTCCCAACCTCAAGTGTTTTTTGCTGGTTGAATGAATAGCATTAAAAAAATGTCTCAATTTTACCACGGGAAAAATAAATCAACTGTGTTAATGGTTGTGGTTGAATTGGGCCCAGATGTCAGTATTTAGTAGCATCCAAATACACCAATGCAATAACTGTATATCATGACCCACACTTAACGTGTGACCAGTAGCTAGTCACATAACCTGATTAACCTATTACTTTACACCATCCACTCTTGTTCCACATAACTGGTTGGTGGACGTTCTGCTGACGTCCATTTGGTCCTGTTGTTGAGAAGGAACTGAGAAGCAACCCTACAGTAATCACTGGCAAGCATGCAATTCACCATCATCGTAAACACATTCACAATTACACACCATTCTTTCTGTTTGTCTGCTACACAAAACACATTGGATACTGTGTTGTTTTGTTAAACTAGATCATTATATAATTAGTTACATCACACCATAAGCACACTCACCAGCTACTTGATTAGATACATGCAAGGTTTGACGTAAGGTTTGAGATGCTCTTTGGCACATCATTGTTATAAGGAGAGTACTGGAGTAACAGCTCCTTTTCTATATACAGTCGGCTGTATGATGAGTAGCAAAAAGGAGGCAGCTGCTTTGTGAACACAAGCTAGCTAGCAAGTCTCTAACTCAGCAACAGAAGATAGCCAGCAAGCTTTGGTTGGTGGAACATTTCTTGCTGCACTGTTTAGCAGTTTTCTATCCTATTCTCATTGGTTTCATACAGTGTTTGACTGGCTGGCTCAGCTACTTTAGCTGGCTTAGCTAGGGTGACTAGACATCCCGGTTTGCCCGGGATTGTCCCGGTTTCAAGCTGGGTGTCCCGGGTCCCGGCAAATATCTGTAAAACACTAAAATGTCTGTTTGGTATGTTTTTAACATTCAGTACCAAGTTGTCCCGGTTGGCACCAGAATTAAAATAATAATAATTATAATGCTGTAATATTTCTACATATGAGTCGGAGCCAAACAAACAACAATGACTAGGTGTGCTGAACACTGAAATGCTAATTACTTATGTACTCGTGCAATAAATGCTGACTGTGATTATTTGGGGCACTCATCCTCACAGTACGTGTATACTGACTGTGGTTATTTGGAGAACTCCTCCTCACAGTACATGTATACTGACTGTGATTGTTTGGGGCACTCATCCTCAAAGTACATAAATAGAGACTGTGGTTATTTGGGCCACTCATCCTCACAGTACATAAATACTGACTGTGGTTATTTGGGGCACTCATCCTCACAGTACATAAATACAGACTGTGGTTTTTTGGGGCACTCATCCTCACAGTACATAAATACAGACTGTGCTTATTTGGGGCACTCAACCTCACAGTACATAAATACTGTCTGTGGTGATTTGGGGCACTCATCCTCACAGTACATGAATACAGACTGGTTATTTGGGGCAATATCATCCTCACAGTACATAAATACTGACTGTGGTTATTTGGGGATTGTGGAAACAGGTGGAAAGGGATTGTGTGTGTGTGTGTGTGTGTGTATGTGTGTATGTATGTGTCCGACCCATTTCACAAGCAGCTGTTCTAGTGGAAAAAAGATTCCTGTTCCATGCTGGGCAAGCAACTGTTAATGAGGAGCTTGACAGACAGAGGTACCAGCGCAGGAACCTAAGTCAGGCTCACAGAATGATTTGTTGCAAAGGACAGCAAGGTGGCTGATTGAAAATCTATTATTCATGCTCTATTGAATATAAAAAGCTGGCATCAAGGGTTCCATGATATCCTTGATCTGAAATGTATGTCAGAATGATCACAAAGACCTTGACAAGCTCATCTTCCCATTGCAAATAGATTTCATTGTGGAATATGCATTGTGATGATACACTGAATCTATTTCCTTAAATAATAACAGGCCATGTCACACACACACAGACATGCATGCACACACACACACACACACTACCCCACACCCCAGCACACACACAGTACACTGTAATCAGTGTTTCTCTAGTTGCCATTTGAGGGTAGAAGTGTAAATGATGATGTTCACGGGGTGGACAAGGTTAGAGCTACAAACCCATTGTCTTAGACTGTGTACCCAGCTATTATAACTAGGCTCAATTGTGTGCTGGTTTTCTGTCAACACAAGGAGTAAGACCAGTTGTTCAGCTCTCAGCGGTTGGAGTAAGACCAGGTGTTCAGCTGCTAACACTAGGAGGAACACCAGGTGTTCAGCCATCAACACTGGGAATAAGACAATGAGCTCAGCTGGAGGCATGACTTGAGATGGGTTTGAAACCTCTTATGGGAGACAGTGTGTTGTATAAGAGGAGATCCCTCACGTGCAAAATACCTCCTACTTAAAGGGAAACTATTTTTAAATATGAAGTTAAAAACACTATTTAGGGTCCCCTACAGTATTATGAGGGATGGGAGGTGTTTTAATGGTGGAATCTTTGAGGAAGGCAAAGTTTAAAGGACACAATCATTATTTCATTTAAAAATCATAATTTCTAACCTTGTTAATAACTGCTTTTCCTATTCATTTTGCTATATTTATATATTTCCTATTCCATTCCTATTTAATAGAAAACAGGGACATTTCTAAGTGACCCCAAACTTTTTAACGGTAGTGAACATTAGTTCAAATAATCAAGATGCAGTGAAGACACACATGCTTCTGGAATTTTCTCTCTCCTCTTTTTTCCATTCACCAGGTAACAGTAGCAAGCCTCTGGTGAGTTCTACTAATGTTGGCATCCCAGGAGACATGTCAACTCTACCCTAGTTCAGACTTTTCCCAGTGGAATTGCTTTGTTCTGTTCCTCCAATGAAAGTTATCAACGCTCAGGTACAACTGCTTTCAACAGTTGGGCCCTTACGCACATGTTTCAGGGATTAATGCTGGCAACCCTCCTCTGGGACCAATGTGTTTTCACTGAGTATACACAGACTACTAGTTAATGGCATCCTGGCATCTTTCAAGTGACATAAGTTGTATATCAATATAGTAACATGCACATATTGTCAACAAAACTGTCATAGGTTGCAACTAATATTAGTTTGGGTGACATAGTACTACCGTTTTTAATTCTATCCTTTCTGCCTCCTCTCATACCAACCCTCTGTACATCTTTTTCTCCCTCATAATTTCTGGTTGGGAGTGTTGATGTGTGCAGCCAAGAGCAACCTTAAATCAAACAGACGCTAATGAAAAATCCATGCAAGCAACTACAGTACCTCTTCAATTTCTTCACATTTCTGACCAGTACGAGAACTGTTTCTGCGTGCACTTGTAGACACAAACATATTCACTTGCTACAATCATATAATTACGGTTATGCACACTCTCAAATCATTGATGCCTTATTGATGTATCCCCTGCTTAATACTGATATATCTCGCCCTGGAAGCATGTTTCTGTCCTTGACAAAAAGTGGGCTCATAGCTCTGTGAACATAATATAATTGCAACATTGCTTTCATTCTCATACACTTTACTCAACTTTGTACTAAATTTTGCTTAACCGGTTGATGCATGTACTCAATTTTGTTTAAAGTTGATGCATGATAAGACAGCTTGTCAAGAGGACTTCCTCGTCAAGGTAATTTCGCTGTGATAGCAGAACATACCCTGGTCTGTGCCTTTGGGATAGACTTAGTTACTCTAAGATAAGTCCTTTGATTATATATTGACATGTTGGCCACATTCCCAGAAGGCGGACATTTAATAGGATGCCATTTAATTACATAGTCGTGTGTATAGTCAGACATAGGCAAAGTAGTTAAAATGTATTTTCAAATAAGATACCAAATACCTTAATTTTAAGTGTATCAAAAAAAGTACAAAATACAGCAGCTACTGTATTGTTGTATTTTTAAAATGGTAAAAAATACTTACAGTACTTCACAAACCTTCCGTCTATTGGCTTATTTGATTTATTTGATCACCAGTTTACAGCTCCAGGAAAAAATAAAAGACCATTGCACCTTTTACTTCCTTACTAAAAAAGTCAAAAAGGAAGGTTTTGAGTGAGGAACAGAAAGGTTGAAATGAAGAAACCACTGCAAATTTAACGCTTCTGTTCCTCACGCAAAACTTTACTTTTTGACTTTTTTAGAAAGGAAGTAAAAGGTGCAATGGTCTTTTATTTTTTCCAGATCTGTATTTGATCACCAGTACCCTCACTCAGTTAGTTAAGTAGACAGTGTTTGATAGCAACAGCTTTTCTCTCCCTAACGATTCGTGATGAATCTGACATCAACTTTACTTGTCCAGCAGTGAATGATTTGGGATCAAGCGTTGGCTGTCCAACAGGCAAGAGGATCCAGCAAAACATAACAGCACCCTTGGTGATTGGTAATATGCAAGGGTAATGATGACATAGTAAACACCTTCCCAAGCCTGAATCGCACAGTTCAGCCTTGTCAATGCTAAATATCGTTTTGAAATTAATTGGAGCTGGGTACGTGGCTTTGGTAGGTGTATCAAGAACATTAGTTCAGTTCTGGTGCTACCATCTTTACATCCTTTTGTTACCACTTGATACTGGAGAAAACCAATGCTATGTAAATCTACGATCGTTCCATCTCAACTCTCATCTCATCTTCATCCGCTTATCCGGCATCGGGTCGCGGGGGAACCAGCTCCAGCAGGGGACCCGAAACGTCCCTTTCCCGAGCCACATTTGCCAGCTTTGACCCTAACCCGAGACACTGGCCTGTTCCCAGGCCAGTGTCGAAATATAATCTCTCCACCTAGTCCTGGGCCTACCCCGAGGTCTCCTCCCAGCTGGACGTACCTTTCTAGGGAGACATCTTGGGGGCATCCTTAGCGGATGCCTGAACCACCTCAACTGGCTCCTTTTGATGCAAAGAAGCAGCGGCTCTCATCCGAGTTCCTCACGGATGACTGAGTTTCTCATCTCTAAGGGATATGCCAGCCAACCTTCTGAGAAAACTAATTTCAGCCGCTTGTACCTGCAATCTAGTTATTTCGGTCATGACCCAGCGTTCATGACCATAAGTGAAGGTAGGAACAAAAATTGACCGGTATATCGAAAGCTTTGCCTTCAGGCTCAGCTCTCTTTTCGTCACAATGGTGCGGTAAAGCGAATGCAATACCGCCCCCTTGCTATGATTCTCCGGCCAATCTCCCGCTCCATTTTCCCCTCACTCACGAACAAGACCCCAAGATACTTGAACTGCTTTACTTGGGGTCAGTGACGCTGATAGGAGGGGACAACCAGTAACGTTGTCCCCGGCCCAGGCCTCGGGGGGGGCCATTTGGTTTGCTTAAATATAATTATTTATTAGTCAGTCAATCTTGGTATTTAGTACTACCTAGCTAAAACATTAAACAATAAACAGTTTTATGAACAGTAACATCATTGCTATTTTTTTATTTTTTGGCCCGTGATTTGGGTCTTAAATGTAAAATTTGTCCCGGGCCCTGGGATTCCTGTCGGCGTCCCTGCTTGGGGTAACACCTCATTCCCTACCAGGAGGAAATTGAGGAATGCAAAAAAAGTGTAAGGGGTTCAGCATCCTCCAGGGGAGGGGGATCATCTGGCTTCTTAACAGCACATCCGGCTTCTTTAAAAGCCAGCACCCGTGTTGGTATGGGGGTGCATTAGTGAAGGCACTATTAATGAAGGCACTATTAATGCTGAGCAATATATACAGGTTTTGGAGCAATATATGCCGCCATCCAGAGAATGTATTTTTCAGGGAAGGCCTTGTTTATTTCAGAAAGACACCGCCAAACCACATTCTACATGTTTTACGGTAGCATGGCTCTGTAGTAAAAGAGTCAAGGTGCTAAACTGGCCTGCTTGCAATTCAGACCTGTCACCCATTGAAAACATTTGGTGCATTATGAAACGATAAACATGACCCGAACTGTTGAGCAGCTGAAATCCTACTGTATATCAAGCAATCACTTTCAAAACTACAACAATTTGTCTTCTCAGTTCAGAAATGCTTACAGGGTTTTGTTAAAAGAAGGGGTGATGCAACACCGTGGTAAACATGCCCCCGTACCAATTTTTAAAAAATGTGTTGCTGGCATTCAATTCAAAATAAGCATTAGTTTCAACCTTTGATATGTTGTCTTTTTATTATTTTCAATTAAATATATGGAAAAGGATTTGCACATCACTGCATTCTGTTTTATTAGCATTTTACACATGGTCCCAACTTTTCTGAACAAGTATATATATACAGTTAAGCCTAAAAGTTCTTGCCCATGCCAAATTTAAAGCTAGAGTGAATTTGTATTTGACCAATAGGTTTCGTCTGGCTTGAAATGACATAAACAAATGACGAAATACGGTAAGACATTGTGCTGGAGATTCAAATTAATAATGTAAATATTTATGTTTTATGAATTTTTTACGAAAAATGCCCTGTCCAACATTAGTCTGACAATGCCTATGTCTGAACTATATACACAACCCTTGAAATAGTTGCAAATATTTGAGAAAATGCAAGATTCTATACCATATAAAATGGTCTTATAATTTCCACCATGAGAGAGCATTCTTATCACCTAAATTGAGATCAGCTGAACAGCAGTAGTTCTCTTTTCAGTTACTAGTCAAATGCAAGTCACACACACACACACACACACACACACACACACACACACACACACACACACACACACACACACACACACACATACGTATATATAACATATAAACACTTACTATACAAGTAATTGACTTTAGACTTTTGCATAATACTGTTTACTACATATACTACTGCATGCTAACAGTTGGATACCGCTTAAGAAAGATCTGAGTGATTTGTATGTTACTGTTCTTGGGACTGTTGATGTGATTTGTAATTGGCTGTTTTTGTGACTGTTGATGTGATTTGTAAGAGGCTATTGTTGTGACTGGTTGATGTGATTTGTATGTTGCTGTTTTGACTGTTGATGTGATTTATAAGTGGCTGTTTTTGTGACTGTTGATGTGATTTGTAAGAGGCTATTGTTGTGACTGGTTGATGTGATTTGTATGTTGCTGTTTTGACTGTTGATGTGATTTATAAGTGGCTGTTGTTGTGACTGTTTATGTGATTTGTATGTTGCTGTTTTGACTGTGGTGGTGATTTATAAGTGGCTGTTGTTGTGACTGTTTATGTGATTTGTATGTTGCTGTTTTGATTGTGGTGGTGATTTGTAAGTGGATGTTGTTGTGACTGTTAAGGTGACAGTGCATCCAGCATATGCTTAACCTTTGGGAAACCTTTGAAACAGTTTTAAATAAGGAGTTTAGGAAAATGCATTATTCAAAACATGAATCACCACTGATAGTTTGTCATGAGGTCCTTTGTGTATTCTGTGTCATTTCGGATGCCAGAAAAATGAATGGCACAGCTAAGGGTACTGCATTTTTCAGGGTGCACATTCAGTAGCATTCGGTTAAACCAAAGATGAAATCCATCCTGTATATTAATCACATAAGCCTATTGATTAATTTGTATTTTACGAAAACCAAACAGCCTACATTAGTGATACAGTTTGAATATTTCATGGGTAAAAGTTGATAAATCCTTCTGTTTCAATAGTCTGTTTTGAATTACTAACTTGATGATTGAGGGTATTACAGATAGGAAATGTTATTCAGACTATAGGCTGTGTGTGGGTGTAGGCAGACATTGCAGAATTGTTTTTGACAAGCAGCTAAGCAGTCAGGAAGCCTTCTAGCAATTGAGCTAAGCTAACAATTTTCTACTTTCGACTTCCTCAATATTGCTTGCAGAGACATATACTGTAACTGGTATCCCCATATTTGTCTGACTCAAGGTAGGTAGGAAGTAAATTCCCCACATTCAAATCTATGCATTACTCACTACAGTATAGTCTGAATGTGTTTTCACATTTGTTCAGAGTGTATTTGATTTATTCCACCAAGCTTCCAACCTGCTCTGATTTTAATGAATTTGTAAGCCAGTTATAAATTGACCTTTACATTCTCTATCTAACTGATTTAGTTTTATTGCTGGCCCTTAACCTGGGGGAACCAAATGAAAATGGCTCTAGCTGTTGTAAATCGTAGCTATGCTCTATGGGAACATGATAGAGAGAGCAAAAGTGTGTTTGTGTGGCTGTGTGTGCATGCGTGTGTGTGAGTGTCTGTGTACGAGTTCATGTCTGACTGTGTGTACGTGTGTGGTTGTATGTGGACGTGTGTGTAATGGGTGAAAGGTAGATGAATGCAGCGAGGCAAGTTTATAAATCCAAATATGTCTGAACCAGCACCGTTTTTTTTAAATGGCCGACACAGAAATATAATGAATGAAATGTGAGCAATGGTTATACACAAGGCCCCTGTTCACTTAATGGTCTGTGCACAGCGATCTTCTGGTAAAGCACGTCAGAGCATGGCTGTTTAGTTTATGAACGTTCCTGATTTTATGATTACTGATGGGGATTCCATCAGCTAGGATGGAAGCTATTGCAGATGGCAGGGAACAGTGTCCTATGGGAGGACTGAGCAGGTAGATCTAAAACAACAAAAACCAAGCTTCCACAGCTCACTCTTACACCCACATTTTCATCTGTGACTCGCGTCTTTCCATCCACTACTGTCTTAGTGCTCAGTACTTGGTGTTTCTCCTAACCATCCACAACTGTCTTAGCGTTCAGTACTTGGTGTTTCTCCTAACCATCCACAACTGTCTTAGAGCTCAGTACTTGGTGTTTCTCCTAACCATCCACAACTGTCTTAGCGTTCAGTACTTGGTGTTTCTCCTAACCATCCACAACTGTCTTAGAGCTCAGTACTTGGTGTTTCTCCTAACCATCCACAACTGTCTTAGCGTTCAGTACTTGGTGTTTCTCCTAACCATCCACAACTGTCTTAGCGCTCAGTACTTGGTGTTTCTCCTAACCATCCACAACTGTCTTAACGCTCAGTACTTGGTGTTTCTCCTAACCATCCACAACTGTCTTAACGCTCAGTACTTGGTGTTTCTCCTAACCATCCACAACGGTCTTAGCGCTCAGTACTTGGTGTTTCTCCTAACCATGCACAAATGTCTTAGCGCTCAGTACTTGTTGTTTCTTCTAACCATCCACTACTGCCATAGAGCTCAGTCCTTGGGGTTTCTCCTAACCATTCACAACAAAAACCAGAGAGAGAAGGAACATTTTAAAATGTGATTGAAAGTTTATTTTACCAAGGGGAAATGAATAAGCAGAACAATCTCTACAAACAAGAAACAGTTGTTAACATTTGCAAAGATAGTGGAAAATAACAAATCTCTCTCTGTCTGTCTCTCTGTCTCTATTTGTTGATCTCTTCCTGTCTCTCTGTCTTACCTCTCTGTACCACAGTCTTCCATGTAGTCCCAGTGATTCTGTTACACAACACCACTCACTGAGAGTGCATCAGCACCTCCCACACACTCACATGCACACACACGCATGGACCTTGAGCATGTGAAAAGGCGAGGAGAATTGCGTCACTGACTCCACCTGTGCTGTCTGTGAATGGGCTTACAAGTTTGATAACACGCAATCAAAACAATGAAAAACATGGAATAGCTGAGTTTTTTAAATTAATATTATGGAAACAAAAGCGGGTCAAATTGCTGCCCACGGGCAAAGTCATCAACTGAGTTGTTGAATGTTAGTTTCAGATTTTTAACCGATGTGTTTATCCAATTATAAAATTTGTGGTGAAAAATACACTGTTTTGGCTGATTAAATCTTTTGCAGTCTTTACACAAGAGTGCAGGTAGTTGACAGGAGCACCATTTGAAGTGATTATTTCACAATCAGATGAATACATCCACTGGTTATGTTAATGCCACACTGTTAAATAAAATAATAAATATATTGTGATCTCAGGTCTACAGTCATCTTCAAAAAATATGTTCACCTTTGATAAACAAAAAGACTGAATATAATCAGGAAGCTAATGAGCTATATTGTAATTTAACAATATGTGGAAAACACTGTACTTCACTAATAATTCCAGGAAATCAACTACAATTACACATTTCTCAATGATAAATGTATTTACAAAAATCATTACATGTCACATTTATTGATACGCTTTTGTGAATTAGGACCATTCCTCCATACAGAATCTTTCCTGATCCTTGGAATCCTTTGTCTGCACTCACAGACATGTCCAAAATGACATTTTTAGCTCACCTGCCAAAGGGTCTAATAGATGAAAAAATCCACCAGCCAAAAATATTTTTTATTGGTCAAAATAATAAATAGCCTTTTTGTGTGTATACATTCATTTCATTGAGATAATAAGGTATAATACAAACTTAAAGAAGAAACACATTTTTTTAATATGTAGAGGATCCAACTGAGCCCGGGACACAGACATCCAGGCAGTGTGACCCCTAGCTGTGTTCATGGTCAGGAATTTCAAATGTTACTTAACTCCAGGTAAATGTCGCCACATAACTATTTAATGAATGGTAGCTCAGCAGGCCGGAGACAAGTGAGCGATTTAGAGTAGATGATGTCCAGTACGGTGAAAAGGACAGCGAAACTAGAAGCACTAGAGACGGTCTGTGGCTGGCAAACAGGAGTAATATCCTCCGAGCCCTCATGCCAGATATTTTATACATGACTATGTTGGTATAGACATTTACCCGCCAATGTGGTGCATTGCCTTCTGAGATGTACTCACCAAACATAAAATCTACGTTATTTTGCACTTGGCGGGTGTTCATTTTGGACCCTGTGGACAGCTTTTTCAATTGAAAGTTTTAAATGGGAAGTCCAGGATGTGAGATGGCCTTTGCAAAATGTTTATTTTGTGGTCAACTAACCATTTCTTTGTGGTTTTAAAGTGTGACTGAGGTCAGAGGCTTGGAAGGTCCACTTGCAGCCACGTTTCAGCTTTCCACCATAGGTAAGCAGGTGTTTTGCATACTGTAATACTATGTTCTGTTACAGGATAGTCCGTTATGATCTTAACATAGGTCCCAGGGCTAGTGGATCAAACTGTAACAATAAATTAGGTATTAACTGTGAGAACTGCCAATGTTGCACTACACCTCCCATGGCAGGGAACAATGTATGTTGTCCCATACATGGGAAAATAAACAGAAAATTAATTAGGTCAATACTTACTCATAAAATTTTGACATATGTTTGTTTCTTGTTCTCTGGTAATGAATGCAATGATATACTAAACCTCTTGCCAAAACGCTCAATGGTTAACTGCATGTAACGACTTGAAGAAAAGATGTAAGATGTTTAGTGGATGTTGTATAATTCCACAGTAGAATATACACATAATCAAACATTACGATGAATGCATAGCCTCACGGTATGAAATACACCTGCTATGAATATGAATCAAGGGTTGAGTACGCTCTTAGGTAACATTCAGTTCACGTTAGTATGCTGGTGTGTGCACACTGCATTTCTGTAAACCAATTTTGAGGATTGGTGAGTGTAGGAAAGCTGAGCCTGAAGAACAATGGACGGATAGACCGCATTATACATCTAACTTGCATTGTCAGTGGAGATACTGACAGAAACATGACCTGTGACCTGTATTATGTGTGATGATCTACAGATGACATTGAGCCTGTGTGCGATTCTTAGATAATATTAACATGTAAATATGTGATGATGTGTGCAGAACAAAATGAACAGAATCCTTGCCATGCTGTAGCTGTGGAGGAGGGGGTGGACCCAGCCTTGTTCAAACAGCATGAATTATCACCAGACTGCCATGTAGTTATTTATTATTCAGATCACGACTAACTTTCAGATTTTAAATGTTTTGTAATGAGATTAAAGGAAACACTTTTGGTTTGGTCTCCCGAATAGCCCAGAGATTAGGTTCAGCTGTATCACTGTGATGAGGATGCAAGGTACAACGGATTCAACTCACACCATCCGTCACCAACTCAGTGAAAGGTATGGTAGGACACCCACTGCTGAGAGAGAGACATAAGGCTTCTTCACATTCCGCTAAATATGTGAAATATCGAAGTCACACAACATTAGATTAACTTGTTGTCTAAACTAGCTTGAGACGCCATCTTCTGAGGTAACGTTCACCAAATGTTCTATAGAGTCCCCTGAGAGTTTTGGTGTGTGGGAAGACAATTGTGGCAGAACTGTATCAAGTTTCCGTGCAGTGAGCTTGCATGTTGCTCGAATGTCCCAGAGATTGACAGCCACTGTTCTGTGTAGTACGTCTCGAACGTGCCGGTGTAAATTCACATACTGTTACAATTATTATGCAAACCAACAGTCCATCTACTGTTTTATTCTCTCTCTCATATTGTAAACAAGCTCATAAGATCGCCTAACTGCAATTTGAACCACAATCCTTCTGGGACAATATCCTGAGGAAAAATATGTTGAAATTAATGCTTTTTGTTACATATCTACATATCTTACTTAATGTAAGTTCTGAATAAAAAACTTAAATTAACCTGTACACAGGAGGTTGTACCCACAACAATCTGTGTACCCTCGGGGGTTGGTAAACTTTAGTTTGACCTAAAAGATGGGTTAGTGAGGTTCGGTTTAGTGTTGGGTTCAAATTAGTGTTACTTTAATTAAGCCCAAACATTGACCACTCACAGGTGAAGCAAATAACATTGATCATCTCCTAATAAGAACAGTGTCAAGGTCTGGGAAGATAAGGTGGTAAGTGAACAGTCAGTTCTCATAGTCAACATGTTAAGATGCGGGAGAAATGGGCAGGTGTAAAGACCTGAGCAACTTTGACAAGGGCCAAATTGCAAGACGACTGGGGCTGAGCATTTCTGATATACAGCAAGGCTTGTGGGATGACCCCAGTCATCAGAGGTGAGTACCTACTAACAGGAGGGACAACCACAAACCGATGAACAACAGAAGGTCTAACTAAGTTACAGAAAATGGTAATGGTTACGGGAGGAATGTGTCACAACACGCAATGCATTGCACCCTGCTGCGTATGGGGGCTGCGTAGTCACAGTCTGGTCAGCGTGCCCACGATGACCCCTGTCCACCGTCGAAAGCACCTACAATGGGCACGTGAGAGTTGTCATAGGATCTTATATCATGTGAATGGCCTTGTACATGCACGCCCTTTACTTGCAGAATTGATTGCACCAAGATGCATTTTGGGAAGATGACAAGCCGGTGAACGGAGTGTGATGCTCTGGGCAATGATTTGCTGGGTAGCCTAGGATTCTGGCATTCATGTGGACATCAATTTGACACATGCCACCTACGTAAAGATGGTTGGGAGCATCACTTACATTTTGTTTTATATGTCTAATTATGAATTATTGATATTTCTATTATTTCTTTGAAGTGGGAATTAGGCATGAGAGTCGGTGGTTTTTCTTTTTTGTGGCTACATAGCTAGTAAATTTATATAAATATTAACTTAGAAATATATTTTGGCGATTTACTTCCTCAGACCAGGTGCAATTTTTGATGGCAATGGTATTCCCTGATGGTAGTGGCCTCTTTCGGCAGCATAACAATCTGGTTGAGTATTTATGGGACCTGCTCGACCAACAAGTCAATCCACAGTGAAAACACCTTGCAACTTACAGAATTAGAAGTATCTGCTGCTAATACCTTGGTGAGTCGGACCTGTTTTGGTGGCTCATGGGGGACCAAGAGCATATAAGGCAGGTGGCCATAATGTTTTGGCTCATCAGTGTAAGTTTATGGCAAAGAATAAGGAGCATGGCTTTCTGGGTCAAGGACAGAACGACAAATGTGCGTGTGCATGTCCGTGCGTGCGTTTATTATGAAAGGGAAAACACCTCCTTGGTGTGGGAATGAGACATGAGAGTTATTCACAATGTAAACAACAGTGTTTGGCCCAGAGGAGAAGGTCACTCACAAAGTGATAATGGTATTCTGATTTACATGCAATAATGTTTAATGTTGTCTTAGATTTGAAATGGCTGGGGAATTACAACACAAGATTATGGTGCGAAAGGCATTAACATTCAATCCACAAAGATATAGATTAGAAACATTTGCCGTCATCTTTAAGCAAACCAGTTCTTCTCTGAAAGTGTTATCTTGAAGAACCAGTACAAACATGCATACTGATGTGAACATGTGCATTTCTATGCTTGCTTAAATTAAATTCATGAAAAAGCTGTCAAACTTTAACAGGATCTGGAATTTGCATGCTGTCAATGCTTAGTTGAGTTTGGTGATATGAGCATTTTAGAGAATGTGAGGGGAGACTATGTTCTGAATACTCTGCGTGAATAAGGGATCTTCCCTAATTGTCATAGCCTCTCTATTGCAGTAAGCGGTTGTTAAAGTACGTATTAATTCTTGATGAATAGAATTCATGCCTCATTCGAAGGGTTGCAAAGAGAGGGAACATGAATCTCTTTATACGTTTATCAGTAAACTGACAGAATTCAGGTAACTTCAACAGATTTTATAGAATTGATCAAAATGGCTCTTTTGAGTAGTCCAGATGATTACAGCTGTCTGTAATAATACGTCTTTCTTTGTGGCCTTCTTGCTCATAAAAAATAGTTAGAGAAAATTTGTACTGGAATAAGTTTTGGGATCCCCACAACAGATAGTAAATGATGAAGTTTGTGTTTTATGGGTGCGCACTTGTGTATGTATTTCATTGGATGGCTGGGTTTCCATTGCTTGGTGTCAGAGACGGTAGCTCCAGTTCCAGCTTTTGTGTGGGTGTTTCCCCTCCCATCCTGACAGAGGATGTCCTAACAGGTTCCCAGTCGAGTGTTATCTTGGCTAGCTCTTCTGGAGCATATTCCTACCTGGTGTTGTTGTGAATGTATTGTAAACTATGTGATGAAAACAATTTGATTTGAAGTGATAGTCTGACCCAGATGAAAATTTGGGTGAAATTACGCTTGCTCTGATTTGTTCTTGAAGACTTGTGGAATATTTTTCCCAACAAGCTATTATTCCCATCTATCCCAAATTGGAATATGTCATCCAAATTCATGAATTGAAATTGTATGTTCTGAGCAACAAAACGTGTATTGCAAGTGGAAACCAGCTCAAAAACACATAAAACAAATACTAGTGGGGTTGTTCACCTCAAATTATCTGTCAGTGAAAATGTATTTATCAAAGTAAATGTTAACATTTTTGATATATACATCTTATTGTCCGCTGAAATGATACTAACTTTTAATGTGTACCGGTTTAACGGTTAGTTTTGTTCACAAATGGCATTAATCCAAGTTTTCATTGCAAAATCACATCATTGCAAATCACTGAGGCTGTGTGCGGTAGCTACAGAAAATAGATTTAACAGTGCCAGCCAATTTGAAGTCACCAAATTCTCCCTGCTGTTTCATCATTATGCATTCTTACTAAATCAATGCTAGCTCAATAGATCACAGATTCAGTTAATTAATTTGGACAATGCTAATCGTGCTAATTCCAGATTGGGACAGGGAAATAGTAGTTTGTTGGGAAAAATTACTCAATGCACCATCAAGAACAAATCAGGGTAAGTGTAATTTCACCCAAATTTTAATTCAGGTCGATCTATTCCTTAAATGAATTTTCGCTGATGAGTAATTCATTGGCCAAAGACACGCCTGGATTGCAATTGATATCCATTCAAATAAATCCATTGCTCGTTGTTAGCTTGAAACTTAATTCTCTCCATATTTGTATTCACAGATTAAGGCCCATGAATCAATGATCCTGGACAGATGAGGAGAACTGGGAAGCTGTTTAAGAGGACTGGCGCTCTGCCCATCGAACCTTGCTGTTACAGGGCAGCCTCAATCTCCACATAGTCTTACTCCCTCTTAGGAGTAAGATCCAAATCTGTTTATGCCAACCAGTGAAGGGAGAAAAACATAATTTTGTGTGTGGCACTTTGCATGTTGACAGGAAAATGCATATATTGTTTAAACACAGATTTTGGAAAAATCTAATTAGTGTGCAATTGGATGGAGACCTGAATAGAAATACAGCACCTCAAATCTGTGGCTACACCTTCTTGGTAGTCTAATTACTCAATATCTCATGGATGATTTTCTGTGTAGAGTGTTTTAGGTATGTACTGTAAGTAGATATGTAGGTAGAGCATATTCAGTCTGAGCCCATGCCCAGTAATGTTCTGTAGGAAGCAATAATCTATCTTATACTGTGTTCATTTCCATGTCAGAAAGCCAGATGTTTCCCAAACATTTCCAAGCTCTTCCCGTAGCATTTGCGCAAATGACATTCCATGGCCGGACCATCTCTGCATTTTCAACACGGTCTCTTAATATGTCCGCATGTCTCCGATCACTATAAATCATCTTCTCCCAAGGACAGTCACCACACCCACCCACACACACAAACACACACCCACACATGTTGCTATGGCACTCTTGTATGAGGAAGTACACTGATTCAAATACACATAGATACAAACACATATTCACAGACGCTGCATAATCCCCCTCACTCATGCACTGAGGTGTGTGATGACTCGCAGGTGTCACCCTTTCCCAGTACCTCCGCTCAGCATATTGCAGCACTGATTAAGGTCCCATGTGACATGTTTCATCTGACCCTGTTCCCTTGGATGGGACATGTTTAGTACCTACTTTGAGAATTTACAATAGCTGATGCCAAGAAAGGAAGTCGTGTTATACACTCTGTAGGGGGCAAAAGCCCTTGGAGTGAGTTAAAACCTGAAAAGGATGCAGTTTTTTTGTTCTGGCATCAGGCCTGTTCTAAGATAGTGTCTACAGTACATACAGCTTGATGATGTACTCTCATTCATTAACTTTATCAGTTTCAACTTTCCATACTATTTCCATAGGCTAGCCATTAGGTAGCCTAGATAAAGGATATTTGCTGGTGAATTGCCATTTTCTTCCTACACGTCACCATTGATAATGAGGCAGGGTACAATAGAGCCCATAGGAACAGGATTTCATGATCTGACATAATGGGAATATTATATATATTATATATATGTACACCTACCTATATACATTGGATATAAAAAGGCTACACACCCTTGTTAAAATGCCAGGTTTTTGTGATGTAAAATAATAAGGTCATGGTCTTGCTGAAAGGTGAACTTCCTCTTCATCTTCCACTTTCCAATGGATTCCTGAAGGTTTTGTGCCAAAATTGCCTAGTATTTGGAACTGATCATAATTCCCTCCACCCTAACTAAGGCCCTGGTTCCTCCTGCAGAAAAACTGCCCCAAAGCATGATGCTGCCACCACTGCTTCACTGTGGGTATGGTGTTCCTTTGGTGATGTGCAATGTTGTTTTTGCAGCCAAACACACCTTCGGAAATAATGGCCAAGAAGTTCAACCTTGGTTTCATCAGACCATAACACATTTTCCCACAGGCTTTTGGGAAACTTCAGCCTGGCTTGAATGTTTTTCTTTTTAAGAAAAGGCTTCCGTCTTGCCATCCTACTCCATAGCCGATTAATATGAAGAATTCGGGAGATGTTGTCACATGTAGCACACAGCCAGTACTTTCCAGAAATTCCTGCAGCTCCTATAATGTTGCTGAAAGCCTCTTGGAAGCCTCCCTGACCAGTTTTCTTCTTGTCTTTTCATAAATTTTGGAGGGACATCCAGATCTTGGTAATTTCTCTGTTGTGCCATATTTTCTCCACTTGATGATGACTGTCTTTACTGTGTTCCATGGTATATCTAATGCTTTGGAAATGTACCTTTGTACCTTTGTACCTTTCTTCTGACTGATATCTTTAACAACGAGATTCCTCTGATGCTTTGGAAGCTCTCTGCGGACCATGGCTTTTGCTCTGAGATGCAACTAAGAAAATGTCAGGAAAATCCTACTAGAACAGCTGAACTTTATTTGTGATTAATCAGAATCAATTTAAATGATGGCAAGACCAACTTCTGACCCACATGGACCCACATCTGTCAGACTTAAGTTTATTATCAGATGTTTAAGTTATTTACCTATAATTTTTAAGTTTAGTCAGTTTGACAATATTCATTAGCCTAATCCAGCATCTATTTCTTGAACCATTCATGATAGGAGACTTAAATAAACGTTACACGTTTTTAGGCTTTTGTCACTTCCCCTTTTGTCAACTGTTTTCTATCCAGTTGAATTATTTAATGACTATGTTTTAATAGCTACCAATTATGTTTACATTTTACATTTAGTCAGCTAACTACATGTACAGTGTTGTACTTATCTATTTAACATTAAACTCGAGTGAATACCAGGAAAGAATAAAAATTGTATCTAACATTAGCTAGCTGGGTGTTAGAGCAGTGGTTTCCAACAAGTGTCTCAGATTTCAGGGAAGTCTGTATTTCTGCTTTATTTTATTTTCTAACAGCACAGGTTTTAACATGCAATCTTGTTTTATTGAAGTATTTGATTAGTTAATTCATTGTTAGAAATTGGGAATAAAAAACATAATTTTCACCTGATTCATTTTTTGAATCAGTTGTTTTTTAGAACCGTAATATCTCATCACTGTGGAAATCCCTGGGGTGTTCTTTGAACAAGTAGCATCACACTACTTTGGAAGATTGCTTCTGGAGAGCAGATTGAGAAAAATTATCTAGCAGCTCTTCAATAATCTTGTGGAAAGACGTAATACAATCGTTTTGGTGAAAATAATTCAGTAAGATTATGAAAAGATGTCGCAGTGTAAATATGCCCTAAATCAAGAAAACAAGAAAAGGAATTCCCATAAGGTTAAACGAGTTAGACCCCTCCTCTTTCATATCAGTACCCAGCAAGGGGGGAGAGGCTTGGAGGCCTAGAGGCACATGCATCAGAGATATGCTCTATTCGAAATGCGGTGTTGGTATAGTATGTTTGTTTTTGGTTAGTGGTTTATGAGTGGCTGATAAGAACAGCTGTAGCTTAAGGGATGGGTGAGAGTCTGCGAGAGATATATTATGTGGCGTGTGAGGCATTGCTAGGGACACAATACATTCGGGGATTAGCCCCCCCTCAAACGAAAATATAAATGTACATGCTAGTTGCCTACACTTATACATTGTCAACAGCACATCAACTCTTTAGCTGCCCCTCTAAATCTTACTCTTAAAATAATGATTCAATATCTTGCTTATGCTATAAGCACTCACTGAAAATGTCTACCAATTATGTCTCTGCTGGTTGCACCTTAGAAACATTTCGTCTGGCTACCTCATTTAACGTCATTATTTGGTAGAGTTCTAATACAGTAGGGAGCCTATAAAAGCCTCAATGCATACAATTACTTTTTGATGAAAAAGAGAACAAAGTTTGTACGGAAACGGGGTATTGCATGTAATGTTTGGAGTGGTTGGCGCTGCCATGTTTCTTAAGAAGTACTGTCTGGATTGTAGCGACAAAAAACAGGAAAGTGTGCAGCGAACACTGCACTCATATGGCAGGGTATGTTCATCAGCTAGTTACTCTTACCTGCAGTTCTGTGAGGAAATTGTAGTATTTATAAACACATATGGATAAATGTTAAATATTATGTGCTATAATCATATGTTATGTACAAAATAGCATGTAAACACATGCCTTGAAAATACATGGTTTCATAAATGGTGTTAAGAGTGACTGAGCTAGACGAGCTAGCAAACTAGCCATCTTCACCAACCTGAGCTTGTAACTTCCGATGAGGCAGTGGCACACTAATTTCCTAACTCATTTCCTGCTAGTGCTTCTACTGCTAGAGGAGACACCTTGTCCTATTTGTTTTCTAAACATGTTCATTTATCCATAGCCGCCAAAATCAGATGCCAACAATGACAAGTCCTGTAACCGGTGCGGTGCGGTGTCCCGACAAGGACAGAGATGTTTTTGTCCCTACAAGGACAGAGATGTTTTGTGTGGGTGTTTGTCTTTATAAGCAACTAGTTTTAAGCTGCTCTATTATTGTGCTGGGGGACTAGGTTCATACTGTCCTGTATTAACTCCCAATTGTTTACATTGTATTAGTTTAGGTGACCGGGACAAGGGTCAGTCTAAAATGTAGGCTCAGGTAGCCTTTTGATTCCAAGGAATGCTCTATTTTCCTGGTGCCCTGTTTAACCTTAGGAGAACGTGGGCCCTTGGAACACTCCTCTGGACTGTCTGGCCCAAATGACTCGTAGCTGTCAGTGCCAGAAGTCTTCCTGGTTATTTTGCTAATTAAGTTGCCTGATGATTCCTTCGGCCACCGCTCACACCCCACCTGATTATTGCAGTCCTTGTCCATCTTTTTATGCAGCTGACTTGGATTCTGTTTAAAGACTCTGGACACAACCATATACATTTCTTGACCTGTTCGTTATCTGAGCATGCAAAAACATTGATGGGGACCAAAAGGGGACAATGTACTCTTATAATCTTCACTTAGCACAGCCAGAAGAGGACTGGCCACCCCTCAGGGTTAGTTTCCTCTCTAGATTTCTTCCTATGTTTTGACCTTACTACTGTGGGCCATCACTGTACATCAATTCTGTTGTTGCTTTCTCTTTGGGGTTTCAAGCTGCGTATCTGTAAAAACACCTTTTGAAAAATGTTGATTTAAAAAGGGCTTTAAAGAAAGAATTTTAATTTTGATGGAAAAATTGCTATGTTTCAAAATAATTTGTGCGTTCTTTTTTTCTTTCAAGGATGAACCTCTAAGAGTAGCGGAGAGAGAATACTGTCTAGAACGGAGAATGCAACTTTCTGAAGAACTATTTAGTATAGAACGTACTTGTGCTGGTATCCTTCAACATATTTGCTAAAGTAAATATAGCCTCTAAACCTTACAGTGGTTTACTGGACACTTTTGCTCCAATGTTGAACACACCAAATAACTCCCTGCCATCTGGGTATGTACCCAAATCTACAAAAAGTTTTGATAAAATATCCCCTTGTTAAAAAGCCAAAATTTGACCCGGAGAAATGAAATTGTCACACTTTATTTGGTACACTTTGATCTCTCGAGTTTAACAGAGAATGTGTGATATACAAAAAACGCCCAGTGAATGGTAGTTCTCAGGGCTATAACACCTTTAGGTCAGAGGAGACAATCCATGTAAAAGATGCAGACTTGGTATCAACTTACTAATCAAGTCATTAGTTTGTTCAATTGAGTGTAGTCTGGCCCAGGGGCGTGAAGGTGAAAAGCAAGGCACTGATGAACCAACCTTGCTGTCTCTGTGGCAAGTTCCCCTATGTCTAATGAGATACTCTACCAGTGAATTTTTTACGGGAGTCACTTGCTTACCCTTGCTGTTCCATGCTGTCACCAAGGGGGAGCAGTACCTCATGCCAGGCTTTTCGACATAATCAACATGAGTGGATTGAGGCACTAACAAAATAGTTAATTTATTTGGTGTCATGTTGGATTTGAGTTATTCTCTCTTTAATTTCTCTGGTGTTCTGTTGGATTTTAGGAGGACATGAGCATTGAGACCATGTTTCAGGACCTGCCTGACAACTCTTAGCTGTCCATGTCAGTTTGACAATATTCATTAGCCTAATCCAGTATCTATTTCTTGAACCATTCATGGTAGGAGGCCTAAATAAACGTTAAATATTATTAGGCTTTGTCACTACACTGTTGTCAACTGTTTTCTATCCAGTTGAATTAATTAATAACTATGTTTTTAATAGCTATCAATTATGTTTTACATTTAGTCAGTTAACTACATGTACAGTGTTGTACTTATTTATTTAACATCAACTTGGGTGACTACCATGAATGAATACAAATTTGATCTAACATTAGCTAGCTGTCCCTGTCCACTGGTCATGTTACTTATCTAGATTCTGACTGACAACTCCTGCTGTTGCTCACCACAAACTGGCAGTTTGCATTGCAGTTTTGTTTCAAACTTTTTACACTTGCCTGTGGAAGTAATACTGATTTTCTCTGGAAGAGAAAAAACAAAAAACTGTATTGATTGCTTGTTGGTGTTTTAGACTAATAAGCAATTTGTAACCATTGCTTAGGTAAAAAGGGCTTTATAATTTCAAAATACGTTATGCTGATGTATAGATTTAAGGAAATTAGCTGTAACAGATATAAAATTTCAATAAGAATTCATCTCTGCCTTATAGCAAAATGACTCAAAACCAATGACACTTGGTTTTAATAAAATTAGATATTCAATTGATTTACAGGGAAAGGCAACATCAGTGCAGTTGGCTGAAGCAAGCATCAAAGCTAATAATGTAAAGTACTTTGGTAAATTAAATTAATGCAGATGTACATATGCTGGGTCAACAGTATAAGACCAGGTATTTATTGTTGAAGGGTTAGGAGAGAGGCCTCACCTCAGTTCTTTCTAGACAATATTTGGGTATGTCTGTTTGAAATGGGCTGGGTGGAGTCCTTGTGTAAATTTAGTTACTTGACTTTGTGTGTTCCAAACTGTTGAAATTCTAAAAAGTCAGCCTCAATTCATGCTTGGCCCTTGTCTTTGCATCTCCATTTTACTTCTGATGCTGGAGTCATTGAACTGTGAAAAAAAATGATTACACTGTCTGTTCACAATATACAGTAATATGCCATGACCCTCAAACACACACTCATAAAAAAATTTAAGCATAGCCTGTGAGGGGAGCCAACTTAGTGAATTGACTTTGATAGTAATTCTCATTTAGATATACATGATACTCATAATATTTCAGCATGAGTAGACTTGCAAGGAAATAAGTTCAGAAATTTCAACAATCATCTCAGATTGTAAAATTAT